>LR812533.1:9701637-9826637 GCA_903798195.1 Danio kyathit
GGCCCCTGGGCAGCTCCCTGGGGTCAGAGACCCTGTCGGTAGAGGGCACAGGGGCCTCTGGGGCCCAGTCTGCAAGCACAGGGAGAGTGGCTGGCCCCTGGGCAGCTCCCTGGGGGTCAGAGACCCTGGAGGTGGAGGGCAAGGGGACCTCTAGGGCCCAAACTACAGGCCCAGGGAGAGTGGCTGGCCCCTGGGCAGCTCCCTGGGGTCAGAGACCCTGTCGGTAGAGGGCACAGGGGCCTCTGGGGCCCAGTCTGCAAGCACAGGGACAGAGGCTGGCCTCTGGGCAGCTCCTTGGGGTCAGAAACCCAGGAGGTAGAGTACAAGGGGGCCTCTGGGGCCCAAATTGCAAGCCCAGGGAGAGTGGCTGGCCCCTGGGCAGCTCCCTGCGGGTCAGAGACCCTGGAGGTGGAGGGCAAGGGGACCTCTGGGGCCCAAACTACAGGCCTAGGGAAAGTGGCTGGCCCCTGGGCAGCTCCCTGGGGTCAGAGACCCTGTCGGTAGAGGGCACAGGGGCCTCTGGGGCCCAGCCTGCAAGCACAGGGAGAGTGGCTGGCCCCTGGGCAGCTCCCTGGGGGTCAGAGACCCTGGAGGTGGAGGGCAAGGGGGCCTCTGGGGCCCAAATTGCAAGCCCAGGGAGAGTGGCTGGCCCCTGGGCAGCTCCCTGGGGGTCAGAGACCCTGGAGGTGGAGGGCAAGGGGACCTCTGGGGCCCAAACTACAGGCCTAGGGAAAGTGGCTGGCCCCTGGGCAGCTCCCTGGGGTCAGAGACCCTGTCGGTAGAGGGCACAGGGGCCTCTGGGGCCCAGTCTGCAAGCACAGGGACAGAGGGCTGGCCTCTGGGCAGCTCCTTGGGGTCAGAGACCCAGGAGGTAGAGTACAAGGGGGCCTCTGGGGCCCAAATTGCAAGCCCAGGGAGAGTGGCTGGCCCCTGGGCAGCTCCCTGCGGGTCAGAGACCCTGGAGGTGGAGGGCAAGGGGACCTCTGGGGCCCAAACTACAGGCCTAGGAAAGTGGCTGGCCCCTGGGCAGCTCCCTGGGGTCAGAGACCCTGTCGGTAGAGGGCACAGGGGCCTCTGGGCCCAGTCTGCAAGCACAGGGAGAGTGGCTGGCCCCTGGGCAGCTCCCTGGGGGTCAGAGACCCTGGAGGTGGAGGGCAAGGGGGCCTCTGGGGCCCAAACTACAAGCCCAGGGAGAGTGGCTGGCCCCTGGGCAGCTCCCTGGGGGTCAGAGACCCTGGAGGTGGAGGGCAAGGGACCTCTGGGGCCCAAACTACAGGCCTAGGGAGAGTGGCTGGCCCCTGGGCAGCTCCCTGGGGTCAGAGACCCTGTCGGTAGAGGGCACAGGGGCCTCTGGGGCCCAGTCTGCAAGCACAGGGAGAGTGGCTGGCCCCTGGGCAGCTCCCTGGGGGTCAGAGACCCTGGAGGTGGAGGGCAAGGGGGACCTCTAGGGCCCAAACTACAGGCCCAGGGAGAGTGGCTGGCCCCTGGGCAGCTCCCTGGGGTCAGAGACCCTGTCGGTAGAGGGCACAGGGGCCTCTGGGCCCAGTCTGCAAGCACAGGGACAGAGGCTTGCCTCTGGGCAGCTCCTGGGGGTCAGAGACCCAGGAGGTAGAGGTACAAGGGGGCCTCTGGGGCCCAAATTGCAAGCCCAGGGAGAGTGGCTGGCCCCTGGGCAGCTCCCTGCGGGTCAGAGACCCTGGAGGTGGAGGGCAAGGGGACCTCTGGGGCCCAAACTACAGGCCTAGGGAAAGTGGCTGGCCCCTGGGCAGCTCCTGGGGTCAGAGACCCTGTCGGTAGAGGGCACAGGGCCTCTGGGGCCCAGTCTGCAAGCACAGGGAGAGTGGCTGGCCCCTGGGCAGCTCCCTGGGGGTCAGAGACCCTGGAGGTGGAGGGCAAGGGGACCTCTGGGGCCCAAACTACAGGCCTAGAGAAAGTGGCTGGCCCTTGGGCAGCTCCCTGCGGTCAGAGACCCTGTCGGTAGAGGGCACAGGGGCCTCTGGGGCCCAGTCTGCAAGCACAGGGAGAGTGGCTGGCCCCTGGGCAGCTCCCTGGGGGTCAGAGACCCTGGAGGTGGAGGGCAAGGGGACCTCTGGGGCCCAAATTGCAAGCCCAAGGAGAGTGGCTGGCCCCTGGGCAGCTCCCTGGGGGTCAGAGACCCTGGAGGTGGAGGGAGAGTGGCTGGTCCCTGGGCAGCTCCCTGGGGTGAGAGACCCTGTCGGTAGAGGGCACATGGGCCTCTGGGGCCCAGTCTGCAAGCAAAGGGACAGAGGCTGGCCTCTGGGCAGCTCCCTGGGGTCAGAGACCCTGTCGGTAGAGGGCACAGGGGCCTCTAGGGCCAAACTGCAAGCACAGGGAGAGTGGCTGGCCCCTGGGCAGCTCCCTGGGGGTCAGAGACCCTGGCGGTAGAGGGCACAGGGGCCTCTGGGGCCCAAGTCTGCAAGCACAGGGAGAGTGGCTGGCCCCTGGGCAGCTCCCTGGGGGTCAGAGACCCTGGAGGTGGAGGGCAAGGGGACCTCTAGGGCCCAAACTACAGGCCCAGGGAGAGTGGCTGGCCCCTGGGCAGCTCCCTGGGGTCAGAGACCCTGTCGGTAGAGGGCACAGGGGCCTCTGGGGCCCAGTCTGCAAGCACAGGGACAGAGGCTGGCCTCTGGGCAGCTCCTTGGGGTCAGAACCCAGGAGGTAGAGTACAAGGGGGCCTCTGGGGCCCAAATTGCAAGCCCAGGGAGAGTGGCTGGCCCCTGGGCAGCTCCCTGCGGGTCAGAGACCCTGGAGGTGGAGGGCAAGGGGACCTCTGGGGCCCAAACTACAGGCCTAGGTAAGTGGCTGGCCCTTGGGCAGCTCCCTGGGGTCAGAGACCCTGTCGGTAGAGGGAAAAGCGGCCTCTTTGGCCCAGTCTGCAAGCACAGGGAGAGTGGCTGTCCCCTGGGCAGCTCCCTGGGGTCAGAGACCATGTTGGTAGAGGGCACATGGGCCTCTGGGGCCCAGTCTGCAAGCAAAGGGACAGTGGCTGGCCCCTGGGCAGCTCCCTGGGGGTCAGAGACCCTGGAGGTGGAGGGCAACTTTCTGATTATTATTCTTCTTCTTCCGCCAGATTTGAATGGCAGCCTATATAATCATACGCGGGAAAGTTGTATAGTTTGGCACAATGATAGAGGGCAGTGTCAACATGGACCACAGCAAACCTGCAGTCTCTAACTTAAACTCTCTAGCGGCACTACTTGTCCAAAGTTTCACTCATGTTTATCGTTATAACTTTTTAACCGAATGGGCTACAAAATTCTTTTTTCTTCTGAATCCTTGGCTCAAGTCGAATCAAACGCATGACATCCTTTTCCATCATGAAAATGGTACAATGTCAAACTGCATCTGAGGCTGTCTCTCTGCAGTGCCTAAATATATTGACACGCAACTTTAGGTTCTTCATTGTCACCTAACACTGACGACAACACATCAAATTTGTAACTCTGCCACCGTTTTTGGCCTCTGGACTGCTTTGCTAATTCTGGCTGTAAAGTGCTTGGCCCCTAATGGCTGCTTGCAGCTGTATTTATTATTATTGTTATTCTGACAAATAGTAAAAAAAAAACAAGTAGAAATACAAGTTTGTGCAGGCTTACTGTTGGCTAAAAGGCTAAATTTTGAATAGACTTGGGTTGGTGGACTTGAATAGACTTTACATTTGTCCTGTTTTTTTTTTGCACAGGACGGGAATGACATCCGAAATGAACTATTTATAATACTTAAGTTTAATAGTTATGATCAGGGTTCATACGGTCATGGAAAACCTGGAAAAGTCATGGCATTTTGACATGGCATTTTCCAGGCCTGGAAAAGTTTTGGAAAAACAGAAAAACCCACAAAGTTTTGGAAAAGTCACGGAAAAACAGAAATCTGTATACTTGAATACAGGTTAGTTTTCTTTACTTTTTTTCTGTCCTTGGCCAATCACATACTCTCACATTATTAGTGCGGTGTAAACATTATCTAAAATAGATATAAATTGGGCATCACAGTGGCGCAGTGGGTAGCACAATTGCCTCACAGCAATAAGATTGCTGGTTTGCATGTTCTCCCCGTGTTGACATGGGTTTCTTCCTGGTGCTCCGGTTTCCCCAAAAGTCCAAAGACATGCTCTATAGGTGAATTGGGTAAGCTAAATTGTCCATAGTGCATGTGTGTGAATGAGTGTGTATGGATGTTTCCCAGTGATTGGGTTGCAGCTCGAAGGGCATCCGCTGTTTAAAACATATGCTGGATAAGTTGGCAGTTCATTCTGCTGTGATGACGCCAGATTAATAAAGGGACTAAGCAGAAAAGAAAATGAATGAATAAATGAATGAATAAATATAAATGAAAACTAAATAGATTGTGAATGCATGTTTTAAATGTTTTTACAATATGCTGTAATAAATTTTAACATGTATTGTTTTTTACCGTGCATATGTAGACATTACATGAAACATTAGGTCATGAAAATTTATTTGAAAGTCTTGGAAAAATCATGGAAACATCATGTAATTTTAGTAGTAAAAATGTGTATGAACCCTAGGACACAAATGCTTGCACTTTGTCATTGACTACATAAAAATAAACACATTTTTCACTGGTAAAAATCACACATTTGTCATTATATGATTTTCTCTTGCGTTGTATTCAGTGTCATATAGGACAGAGTAGGATACATGTCATTATGCAGTGTAGAAGATGAAGACAGAATTAAAATTTTGGGTGAATTATACCTTATAAATACAGTAAACGGACTCTTTCAGCACCATTAACACTCTGTCCACGTTGCTTAACAATGTATAGAAAACAATGTAAAGACATGTGACCCACTTTATGCTTTTCTGCTGTCCTTAAATGTAATTGCAGAATTGTTCTGGTTTAAGATCATGTGGGGGTTGATTAAAGATCGAGATCATTTTGAAATTTATCGAGCCGCTTTAATGCTGTTCTCTGTTAGGGAGGTATAAACTAATGATCTTTAATGTAATTTAGGGAAAGTCACTTGATGACATTCAAACCGATGGTCAGAGAAAATGTCCAAATACCATGTCCAAAATGACCTCAAAAGAGTACTGCTACTAAAAACATATACACATGGTAGGATTTCAGATCAGATCCAGTGAACTGATAATGAAGATGACGAGAATGAGACATCTGCAGGCGACACATCTTTAATTCAACTGCACACACTGTTATACACATATATACATCTTATTTTTCAGGCATATGAATCGAATATATTCAATGCAAGCCGGCACCACAGTATTGACTGCATCATCACTGTGACATTTATTCACATATGACTGGATGTGGAGGACTGTCATGGTTTTGGCTACTGCAGGACTCTACTGAATAATGCGCATCAGAGGGGATTTAGAAGTGGGCATACTCAGAGCCGCCTGATAATAAGTGGTACCGTACCTGCATCAACCTCACGGGTTTTCACGGGTTGCCTGCGTGTACTCTCTAATACACTGATCGTCATTTTTGATTGCGACTTGTAAAAAGCAATTACGTCCTTGTCCTTTTTTATGAGACATTTTACGAAGCTTTAAATACACCATGGGCTGACTCTTCATATATTAAACACTTTATTCGCGACACACACTCTGCCAATGTCAAGTCATTTTAGGTCATAAGTTTACATACAACTTGCAGAAAAAAAGAGAAAATATATATTTCAAATTGCATGTTGCATTTATACCTAAGCTTTTTGCTTTTTGCATCATAGGCATTTATACACACAAATTAAGCAGTTTAAAAGTTTACGTTTATTGTTCCTTTGAAATTTCTTTTAGTGCAATAAATAATCCTGAATAGTTAAAAGTGTTAACATATTTTTTAAATGTATTTTAAAACAATGAAATTTGAATTAAAGTGAATCATTGTAAATTTGCCAAGAAATGCTCCACTTTACCACTGTAAAATAATGCCCCCACTTACGCAATACTAGAACCTGGTCTGTATAGAACCACAAAAAATAAATGTACACTCACATTAACATCAAAGTTGTGATTTTATAAAATAGACAAAATAAACAAGATTCGCTTTCTCTGATGCAGTCTTTGTGAAATACAGCGCATCACAGCAATGAACTACTTGACACGAAAATAAAACCATAAAACCAAATGAAACCCTTTGAATGTGCAGCGTCGGCAATCTTCATTTTTTTCCGCCTGCATTGACTGAGAATAATGCTGCATTATTTTATTAACAAATAATTCAAATGTTTTCTTTTCCCCAAGCACATTCATAATCATTACTTTTACCGGGGCAAGTGCGCGCACTTGAGCACGGACTAGGCTTTAGGCCTAAGCCCATGCCGGCATAAATATGTATCTATTTTTAGGTGTGCAGGATGCCACTTTGGGTGGCACCGGCAAACCATGACACACCTGTGGCTAAGCCCCTGCTACAATAATAATAACAGCAACAACAACAACAACAACAACAACAACAACAACAAAATAACAAAAAATAAATAAAAAAAATAAGACAGGCCTACTTTGAATTTGCAATAAAATAGCATTAATTATCAAATAAATAATTAAAATAGGCAAATTGTAATTAAGAGGAAATGAAATAAAAACAAATGGTACTGTTTGTCATAGCCCCAGGGCCCAGTGTGTTCTTATTCTGGTCCTAACAATATTAAAAAAATAAGTAAACAATAATAATAAAAATAAACGATTTTGCAAACGAGGTTCTGCTCGGAAATGGCTATCTTTGCTCAGCATCAAGTGCACAGCAGCAAGACATTTGGCAGCGAACTATGAATTTATTTTAATGGCAAATGTCTAATAATACTTCTAGGCTAATTTACGTTTTTATTTAATTTACATACGTAATTAATGTAAGCCTGCTAACTGATCAAATGATATAAAATGTAAACTTAGTTTATATAATTAAATAATAATTGAAAGGGTGCTGATCGCAGAGGACTAATATTTTGAGGGCGATGTCAGGAGCTCAGATCTGGTTGGCCAATCAGAGAAAAATAGGCGTTTCAGCACGCCTACATGTGTATAGTGAAATTTAAAGTCGTTTATCCGTTTTCCTACCCTAAACCAAAAAACGAAATCCAGCCAAAATCTCTTTTTTGTGAGCAAAAGAAAAACCGAAAAGCGGCCGTTTTCTTCCTTTCCTTTATTCCGTTTAAATTAATAAATTTTGATCAAACGAATAAACAAATAAATGCACAGTTTTTTGACTCATTATTTCGTTTTTGTTTTGTGTTTGTTTTAATTTACCGTTTTAAGTTAATAAGCAGGATAACAGATGAACTTTCGTTTTTTGTGCCTACAGAAAAAACAGAAAACAAAATTTGTCTGTTTTTCTAATGTTTCGTTTTCCAGAATAAAAGGAATAATCAAATGAACGGATGGTACACGGACCCCCAAACATATCCCATTTCATAATAGCAATAATGAGTAGTTCCTGAAAATAAACATTTAATTAATGCTCAGTAATGTCATACAAATGAAGTGGAGGTATACTTGGAGGAATAGTGTTCACTGAATTCAAGGCTTTAACACAATTTACTGTATTATTTTGAGGGGAAAAAAAATCTTACCCTGACTTACCTATCCATGCCTGAAATCACCACACAATATTAATTTCATTCTTTTAAGAAAACCCCTGGATCAGATACAAATAATATTAAGTAGTCTGTTAAATTTGAGCTTTTTTGCAAAAAACAAGCTCTTTGTTAGTGTTGTGATAATATTGGAATTTCTAACTTAATTTCTAACTTAATACTGCAAGGAAAAACAATAATATAAATTTTAAATTATTAAAAAATATAGGCAAGAATATGAGAATGAGGTATATTTTTCTATGAACAAATCATCTTGTGGTAGTGCACTTGTTTAGAAAAAACTGAAACTCAATGCAAAGCATTGTGATTGAAACATTCAAAATGCAATATAGTACCTTTTAAAACGAAGTAAAAATAAAAATAAATAAAAAAATAAAAAAAGTATATATATTTTGCATTTTCATTTAAAATGAAACAATATAGCAGTTATGCTGCCGTCCTTAAGTTCAAAAGGCATAAAGTTACTAGTAAAAACAATATAAGTGCAATAGTATCCTTTTTTTCTGATTTTCTGTGTTGGTCTTTCAGATGCTATTAGATGAATTAGCGCATGCTTACTATATGTTTATTTATTTTTAAATCTCTAAACTATAAGACTAACTTTAGACATTTCTTGTTTTTTAGTGAAGACACCACTAACAGCTAAAAAAGAAGAATACTATGGTCCAAAGTGGAAGTAATAAAACCTTTCAGACACATATCCAAAGGACATTTGGCCTCCAAATTAAAGCGTGTTCAATGCATGTTTTTATAATTAGAAACAAGTCAGTAAAAAAGTTTTGAAGGATTTTAGTTCTGTGTTAAAATTAAAAAAGAAAAAGTATTTTTACATTGCAGCCTAGATCTCATTGATTGCTGCAATTTTTTTAATATATGATTTTACATTAACATTTAATAACTAACTACTATGAAGGTAGGTAATTAGCCAATAGACTATGAATCATTTATTAAGCATTAGCAAATAGTTAATTCATCATTTGTTAAGCATTAACTCTACATTATAAAGACATCTATCTATCTATCTATCTATCTATCTATCTATCTATCTATCTATCTATCTATCTATCTATCTATCTATCTATCTATCTATCTATCTATCTATCTATCTATCTATATTATTCATCAGGCAGTAGTAATGGTTACTCTGTATATTAAAACAAATGCTTTATTATTTCAACTTTTGTTTCAACTCAAGTTTTGTGACCTAATCTAAAGTGAGGACTATTTTGTGTTTTATAAATCCCTTATAAGTGACAATTAAAGGCTCAGTAATATTCTAAACAGAAATTGTTAATTAATTGACATAGCAAAAATCTCCAGAAAGTGATGAAGATGCAGCATAAAACTGTCAATACTAGTAAATGCTCTTGGCTGAAAACTTGAAGGGTGTAGTTTGAATGGCCTTTGCTGACCTTTCATTTTAAGCTAGCAATGAATGATATCAGTAAACAATAATCAATTATAGTCCATTACTGCATCAAATGCAGAATTGTTCATATCCACATCATGATGCATCAGAAACAATATTTCTAGATTTTTCAACAATCTTTTCAGTTATGATCACATTATCAGATTTACAGGTTAGCGTAAATTGTCATTTTCTACTGCACGCTTTTAAGCTCTTCATTGTATTATTTATCACATTATAATGCATTTCAATAGGAAACTAATATATTGTGCAGTTCTACATTCCAGCACAACCACTCTTACACTAATGTGCAACTGAAGTGGCTTTAGGCAGGTGATCTAAAGCTTGAATCTAATTGAACTGCACCATCACGGGCCAACAAATATAAATAAATAAATAAATAAACTGTTTTTCATGCCACAATTGATTCGCTTCATAGGCACCGGTTCTTTCAATTCAAGAGTGTCATCTCAGTTGTGCTAGTTAATAACACAATAATAAAATTATATTTACATATTTATTAAAAAAAAAAAAATCATTTCATCTTTATTTCTATAGTGCTTTTTACTAAGAGCCACCATGCCGCCTTGCAGATGCTTCACACCAGATTAAAAAAGAAAAAAAAAATACTATTACAAATGTCATTACTGACTGCTTGTCAACAGTAAAAATTCATATTTACAAAGTATGCTATCCATATCAGATGCAGAAAAGCTAGTTCATGCTTTTATGACTTCTAGGCTGGACTACTGTAATTGCTCTGTTTGCTGGCTGCCCAGCATCCTCTATTAACAAACTTCAGCTAGTACAAAATGCAGCTGCCAGAGTTCTTACCAGGTCTAGAAAATATGATCATATCACCCCAATTTTATCCTCCTTACACTGGCTGCCTGTTAAGTTTCGTATTGAATATATAATATTGCTCCTTACCTATAAAGCTTTAAATAATCTAGCTCTTGTTTATCTAACCAACCTCCTGTCTCGCTACAATCCAACCCGCTCTTTAAGATATCAAAACTCAGGGCTTCTGGTAGTACCTAGAATAGCAAAGTCGAGTAAAGGAGGTTGAGCCTTCTCATTTATGGCCCCTAAACTCTGGAATAGCCTTCCTGATAATGTCCGAGGCTCAGACACACTCTCACAGTTCAAAACTAGATTAAAAACCTATCTTTTTAGCAAAGCATACACTCAGTGCATCACTTAGCGGTATGACGCAATATGTGCCCCACGCAGGTTTTTTGCATCTCGTTTATATACACTATGAACAGCAGCTACGCTAATTATTCTCTTTATTCTCCATTTCCACCTTGGGATACTCATTCCGAAACCCTCAGACTATGCAGCGCCACTGATGCAATCCAAGACCAGCAACGAGATGATCCCAAGGTTTTCATAATCCTGGACCAGGCCACATCCTGAGCAGCTGCTGTGGTGGTCATGGTAGAGTGGAGAGCATGAGACTGATTCCTGTGACGCTCCAAGGACAGACGAGTCTTCGCTGAGGTCCAGCTTCCTGCGCCTAGACTGCAGCTCTGCACAAGACGTTTGGCCATAGGAGAAATGGTCGTGCCCAACTGAGCCTGGTTTCTCTCGAGGTTAATTCTTCAATTACGCCAATTGGTGAAGTTTTTTCCTCACCGCTGTCGCCACTGGCTTGCATGGTTCGGGATCTGTAGAGCTGTGCATCGATGGATTTGCTCTTCAGTGTTTGGACTCTCAGTAGTGATTAACACACACTGAACTGAGCTAAACTGAACTGAACTGAACTTAAACTCTGAAAATTGAACTGACACTGTTTCAATTTACTATAATCTTATATGTGAAGCTGCTTTGACACAATCTACATTGTATAAGCGCTATAGAAATAAAAGTGAATTGAATTGAATATAAAAATCTCATTCAAATCTAGTTCAATGAAGGAGTGCATGTGTGCTACTATATCAACAAATAAACCTTAAACGGATAGTTCATTTACAGTTTTAAGGATGTTTTTTGCTTCCTTTTCGGACTTTGAGAATCTTTCAACTTTTGCCATGTATGGAATGAGGATGCTCTTGGATTTTTTCTAAAATATCTTTGTGTTATGAAGATGAATGAAGGTATATGAAGATGAATAATGACAATTTTCATTTTTAGGTGAGCTAACCCTTTAATCCCCAATATTTTGCAACCAGTAACTGGTTTGACAAAAATATTTAAAACAAGGGTTGTAAAATTGGTAACACTTTATAATAACTACACACCCTTAATCATTTATTACGTATTAGCAAACAGTTAATTCATCATTTGTTAAGCATTAACTCCACATTATAAGACATTAGTAAGCAGTTTATAAATACAGCTACAAATACTGTATTCTGAACTCTTCGATCAGCTGGCATAAAGTTGTTTAATTTTACAACATATTTTTGGTTTGCAAAGTTAGGGAGCATCTTTAAGTTTACACAATGCAATACATGTTTCAAACATTAGTAGCATTTGGAGAGAAAGATGAAAGTGTTCATCTAAATGTCAACAAAAATGTTTGTACATTTGAACATAAATGTAAATTTTTTTAGGTTTTTGATATTTATTAAAATAAACTATCAAATTATTTGAAAAAAGTGTTATATATTTTACTTCCTGCTGGGTTCCTATGTAAATTGTACTATAATTTACAATTCAATAGCATTTCAGGAGAAATACGAACAGTGAGAAATTCATAAGAGCTTTAAATTGTGTATTTTGTGTATGTCTTTACATTAGTAATATCGTAATTGCAAGTATTAGTTAATAAATTCGATTTAATAGTTGAATTTAGTTTTTATTAATAGTTTTTACATTAACTGCCACCCAAGTATATTTCGTCACACATTTTTTATACTACTATTATCATCCTTTTACACTTTTTTGTATCCACCCAATATAAACAAACATCTGCGATCGATAGGGGAAAATCTTCTCTCATTTACACATTTCGTAGCTACTGTGTGCGCAAGACCTGTCAACAGTCCCTCAGAGTCTCACATGCTCTCCAAAGAGACTTTTGGGACTTAATGCGTCCGGCCGAGGTAAATCTCGTAAATCTACTAAAATGTTCGGAATATGTTTTTGGTTTTGCTTTCTAAAGCTGTCGCCAAATGTACGTCCAGCCACAAGAGCGAGAGAAACATTAAATAATACATTCTTTAATCTAATCGACTCAGAAAAACTTGATTAAACAGTCTGAGAGGACGAAATTAAATCGTAATTGGCTGCAAAATATTTGTACACCATTAGAAATGGCTAATCAACTCATTTGCCTTATTGAAAAAACTACAAGTTTTATTATTGTAATTATTATAATTTTTAGAGATATTGTCTGTTTTTTTTTGGAATAAATGTTATTCCTTTTTTCTGTCATTTATTTCTCATTTGCTGTATATTTTATTAATTTGATGATGTCAATATATTGCATATTTTATACATCTAAAATTCTTTGGCAATATTGTACAAAATCAGTCCTCCTGAATAGCATAAGAGAAATAGTGGATTTTTAACTTTAACCTATTGAAAAGAAACAGTGTATAACAGTTTCTTAATTAAGTAAAATATTGTTAAAAATTGAATTATGTTTTGTTTGTTGCATATAGTGAACTATTTATTTGATGTGGGTAAAAGGTGTATTGCAAACCGGCTACCAACGCAAGTATATTTCAAACCTGTGGGAAGCACTATATATATATATATATATATATATATATATATATATATATATATATATATATATATATATATATATATATATATATATATATATATATATATATATATATATATATATATATATATACAGGGCTTTACATTAACACCCGCCAAATGCGGGTAGATTTCAGTGGTGGCGGGTAAGACAGACACTCCCACTAGCCACGTTGGCTGGTTGAAAATAATTTTCCCAGATAATAATTTATAAAAGCAGGGTTCAAAAATAAGGATGGTCCAGTATGCATGCAAAGGCGATCGTAGAATTAAGAAGCAACATGACTGACAAAAATAATTGCGTTCGCGTGAGCAATAAAAAAGCAGATGAATACCGAATGAAAGGATGATCTCTCGCAGCTGAGTTAATGCGCGCGACTGTTTAAAACGCGAAAACGCGTGCGCGCTCTCGTTTCCTTGCGTGAAGCAACTGTGTCTAGAAACACAGCTGATGTGATCGGTTCTCTTTCAAATAGACTAGACAAAAAGTGATGAACATGCACCCACAGTCTTGCTGCTTTCAAGAGCTCCAGATTTGTATTTTTGTAAGCAGCACCGGTTGCTTTCACTTTCACCATTATTTGAACAGATTATTTATGAGTCTAATGTTAACCGTGTGCATTATAATCCTTTCATTATCACACGGTATGTTTTTTACCTGCTTTCTTTTGCGTAATGTGGTTTAATTATCATTTTTTTTACAATAACATTGCTTTAATGGGAGATTAATTCCCATTTATATGTAGTTAACTGGTGATCTGGGACCTTAAGCCAGGACAGATTACTGTGCATATGTATTGTTAAATAAAAAGTATAGTAAACAGCTATATTATGCTTGTTTTGACACATTTAAAATTTATGCCTAAAAAATAAATAATTTATGTTTGGTGTGGTCAGATAAATTTGGTAAATCCTTCATTTTGAGCTCTGAAAATTATGTGAAATAAAAACTACTTGTAATACTATGAAACCATGACCCATTTGCTCATGAACATTTAGCAAGCTCATACACGACACACAAAAAGTGAAATGAATGAGGCATGTGGAGATAACGCAAAATCTAAATCATGTCATTTTAGCATGTCAAAGTCATATTTATGCAGAGGTGGAAAGAGTAATAAAATCTTGTACTCAAGTAAAAGTACTGTTACTTACAAAATTTTTTACTTAAGTAAAAGTAAAGTTACATGTCTATAAATCTACTCAAGTAAAAGTAAAAAATAACTCATTACAAATGTACTCATGAGTAAAAAGTAAAGAGTAACTATTTCTCAAAATGGACAAGGCGATTTAAATCTCCAATTAGTTGTTTTTAAGTAACTTAAAAAAATTAAAGACCAATAACAAAAAAGTATATAATTATTTAAAATATTTTACAGATTATCCTATTTAACAATTTATACAAATTCACAAATTCTAATGCAACATCTGCTGTGTTAGCTAAATGGGCTATATGCACAGACTTAAAATTTTTAGCCAGGGAGCCCAAATGCTTCCAATGAACTGTCTTTCCATTTCAAAATTGTCACATTTAAGATCTGTTTTCTTTAAAAATCAGCGATCTTCACTGCCTGTTAGATATATGATATGAAGGGGGTCTCAGATCGGACAAGAAGCACTGCATTAATGTCCATTTTCCCCTCGCCATGTCTTTAAAATATAACAGTTTGTTTTACCCCAGTATTTTGGCTGTTGCTAGATTGGATACAATTGCGGCCGGAAGTTAACGAGAATTATTTATATTATTTATTAAACTTCACATTTGTTGTATTTTATTAACGTCTACCCCCACCCTAACCCTAAACCCAACTGTCACAGTACCGTAAAAATATAAATTATTGTTATACATTCATTCATTCATTTTCTTTTCAGCTTAGTCCCTTTATTAATCTGGGGTGGCCACAACAGATTGAAGCGCCAACTTATCCAGCAGCGAATGCCCTTCCAGCTGCAACTCATGTCTGGGAAACCCATACACACTCATTCACACCCACATACACTATAGCGACCTTCTTGCTGTGAGGCGACAGCACTACCTACTGCACCACCGCGTCGCCTATTGTTATACAGTGTCATAAAAAATGCTGCTATATTGATGTGCATAGCGCACATCCAGCCGGCCGCATATCCAATCTAGACTTTACCTCAGTATTTTCAATGGAATTTCTGGGCTAGCCTGTTGCTACTGACGGCGCTAGTGGTTACACCATCTTTCATCTAATTTTACACTTCAACAACTAAATGAATGCTTAAGTCAATTTAACTGAATGTATTGTAATTACATTACAACATCGATGCTGTAAAAACAACTTTGTGAAATTGAAAATAGTCACATTAAGCTTTCACCGGAAGTTTATCGTTGGCTTTAAAACTCTAGCGGTGCGTAGAGCCCATTGTGCATAAACAATTTGCTCCAAGTCCCTGTTAATATCTAATCTTTGTGCTAATGAACATTAGCAATGTTACGAACACAGCTGGGTAAGTTACGTCCAAAATGTAATACATTGTAAATTTATGGTTACTGTCATTTCTTTTTTGTAATTAGTTACATTACAATATTAATATCTCAGAAATGTATTACGCTACTTTTGTATTACTTTTAGGTTACTTTAAACAAAATAACCACAGAAGTATGACTCTTATGAATTAAAGTATGAATTTTCAATAGTATGTCTATGTTATCAAATACATTTTGCTATTAATTGTAATTATTCTGAGAGATTTTTGTTTGCAAAAGGAGTCTGACAACAGCCAGTGCTCCACACAGAGATCTGATCATTTGACATACTGTATTTTATTTTAAATATATATTTATAGCGCTTCACTTTTTCCACATTTTTTTATGTTACAGCCTTGAGCCTTATTCCAAAATGGATTAAATTATTTATTTCCTTAAAATTCTACACACAATACCCCATAATGACAATGTGAAAAAAGAGTTTTTGAAATTGTTGCAAATTTATTAAAAATAAAAAAGCTGAAAAAAAAAAAAATCACATGTACTTAAGTATTTACAGCCTTTGGCGTGAAGCTCTAAATTGAGCTCAGGTACATTCTGTTTCCACTGATCATTCTTGAGATGATTCAGTAGCTTAATTGGAGTTCACCTGATAATATCCACTGATTTTTATATAGTCGATCAAATGAATTAAACTATTAAAAATGCAACAAACATTTGTTTTGGGCCAAACTACAAAAACAAGCAAATTTAAAATCGTTTTAGTATTGGTTTTGCTTAAGCTGCACACTAGTTTGATCATGTATACATGTCATTATATAACTATATTGTATAAATATTATTACAAAGGCCTACATCATGCTGACAATAAAAACTAAATGACATGATATAACAGGTGATTGTCCTCTGAGTGCACGTGAAAAGACATGAATGACACTTCTCATAAAGCTTGAGAAGCATACAGTTCTTCGTGATATATATATATAATTTGTCAAATAAAGAGTTCCAGGTTAAGGAAACACTAAACAACATGTGATAAAGTTACCGCGGGCCCTGGTGCAGATGAAAAGAAAAATAGAAAGATAGATAGGTAACTAGAACAGACAGAAACAAGGTGCGCGCTGCTGATGCACTCGCCTGCGAGTTACTTCTGCGCTATGCACGCGCTACTTCAGCTTTTTTTCTGCGATGGGAAAAAAAGTCTCCCCGCATCCATCACGGTCTGTATCATATCATGTGCGCGCTGCTTTATTTCCGCATAGTAATGATCTTTATACCGCGGATCAAGTGCAGTGAAGTGTAAAATTAATTATGAGTCATATACAGTAGCTTACCTTGTCATTGCTGGGGATGACAGGCATTTTGCTGATAAACCTCCTAAACTCCGACGATAAATCCAACTCCAGCAACAGTAAATAGACAAGTTTACCGCTGATTTTTCTCACGCTGTTGCTGCAGTGACGTGGCTTCCGGGCGCGATTTTCTTTTTCTTTTTTGTTGCATTTCTTTATATATTTATTTTTTACTCAGTAACGGATATGATTTAAAATGTAGCGAAGTACAATACTTTAGGCAAATCATACTTAAGTAAAAGTAAAATTACAGATTTTAAACACTACTCTAAAAAGTACAAATTCTCAAAAAAACTACTTAATTACAGTAACGTGAGTAAATGTAATTCGTTACTTTCCACCTCTGTATTTATGTGTATAAAATATATTTTCCTAACAATAAAATTGTGGCTAGTGAGAATGGCGAGTGGCTAGTAATGTTGGAAAACTACTAGCCACTGTGGCTGGTGATCAAAAAAGTTAATGTCAAGCCCTGTATATATATATATATATATATATATATATATATATATATATATATATATATATATATATATATATATATATATATATATATATATATTTCACAGTCTTTGTAAACGGCTTCTGTCCTCGTAGTGCTGTGTTGTTGTCATGAAATTATTGTATCATGCTTCCACAGTCTTTGTAAAACCTTCTGTTTTCGTAGTGCTGTGTGTTGTCATGTGGACTGGGTATATGCTAATGAGCTGTGATGTCATCGACATCATGACATCACACTGTCCTTGCAAATATTTTGTTCTCGTAATTCAGTTTGTCTTTTAGGACAAATGTCCTTAAAAATAGGTTAAAAAAAGCCAGGATGTTGTGTATATAGTTTTACAAATAATAAATACAAAATAAAGTGTTTTGATTCCCTGATTTTTTAAAAGCATTTCAATCTTAATCTGAAGGCTCTAGTATAAAAGGAAAGCATAGTACCTGTAAACCACCTTTTTTTCTGGTTTGAAGAAACTGTCCTTGTAAGTCAGGCTTACCTGTGTGTGTGTGTGTGTGTGTAGCCAGCATACGTGTGCCTGTAAGTGTGAATGTCTCTCCGGTAGCGATAATCTTTCAATAATGTTTGGCATTATCATATGTTTGCCATTTATCCGAATGGCCGCTGTTAGCTAAGCTATCTGTAATATTACCATATGTATATTATATGTTCATAGTAAATTGTGTTTGCTACTCAAGGGGCGGAAATACAAAATTATTTAGAATTATATAGAATCGTTTGGTGAAGTCGAATGGTGAAGTTTTTTCCTCGCCGCTGTCGCCACTGGCTTGCATGGTTCGGGATCTGTAGAGCTGTGCATCGATGGATTTGCTATTCAGTGTTTGGACTCTCAGTAGTGATTATTAGACCACACTGAACTGAACTAAACTGAACTGAACTTAATCTCTGAAAACTGAACTGACACTGTTTCAATTCACTATAATCTTCCATGTGAAGCTGCTTTGACACAATCTACATTGTGTAAGCGCTATACAAATAAAGATGAATTGAAATCGTTTACAATAGAATCCTAATTCTGTATTTTTTCATGTAGCTGACTCTCTGATGTGGAGTGGATTTCAAGCAGCAACCAACAGCAAACTCCTATGAAAAGATGCCCACTTTCTGCTAGTGAGTGAGCAAAACAACTCACTGTAGGACTTTTTTGTTACATTTGCACTGGACTTATTTCACACAATGTACTTGTGCTCAAATTAATCATTCATAATTTCATACTACATGTTTCTGTCTATAATTTTACAATTAAAAAATAAGTGGTATGTGAAAAGACTAAAATAGTTGTTAGAAACCTTCAGTATACATGCGGTCATCAGACTGCTTCTCCACAAACAAAGAGAGGGAGAAAATCACAAGACATTGTCTCAGAAAAATAATTCCAGAAATTTCATTTTGCATGATATTGGCATACGATTCAAAACATACTCAGGAGATGATATTACTTTTGTGTATTGCTCCAATTTCATACATTTGTTTATGAAATAATAAAATGTTTAGTGCGGGACAATTTTTTTTTACATTACATAAGCATCGATAACCTTTTTCATTTTGAGCATTATAAACTCCAGATCAGGGGTGCTCAACTCTATTCCTGGAGATAGACCTTCCTGCAGTTTTCAGTTGCAGCCCATATCAAACACACCTGCCTGTAATTATCACGTGCTCCTCAGGTTCTAATTAATTGGTTCAGGGGTGTTTGATCAGGGTTGGAGCTGAAATCTGCAGGAAGGTCCATCTCCAGGAACACGGTTGATCACCCATGCTCTAGATAATGGATAATAAAGCCCAAAGTGTCTCCTTTCCAAAGAGACAGGAACTGTGAATGTAGACTAAATTATTCAGCAACTTTTAGTTTGGGATGGTCATTTTTGAGAAAATGTCTCCGACGGTGAGGAAAAAAAGGACACTGATATAGTCTTGGAAAACTTTTTACAGAAACTTCATTTTGCATGTTATCTTCATCAAATTAGAAATATAAACTCATGAAACACTTGGCTTTGAGGCATATTTTTTCTAGGACATTACATTAATGTTTTCATGTGTTTTTATATGGAAAAACAAATATACTATAACTTTTAATGGCTTTTGTATAACTTTCCTATTTTTCAGCAAAATGAAGCTTCTTTTTAAAGCCCAAAGTGTCTTCTTTCCAATGATACCTAATTTGTGTTTGTAGCTTGCTGGAGTTAAGAACTGTTACTATTTAAAGTAGGTAGGTGTAAAAGTGAGTTTTGCACCCTCTGAAATATGATCTTCTAAAATTTGTATTTTTTTTTTTTTTTTTGTATTTTTTTTTCTTGTGTGAAGGCTTTGTAGTTTTCTCTCTGTGACCATCCCTTCTTTAAAGGTGCTGTATGTAAATTTTTGACTCTTCTAAAGCATAAATATACAATAATATGTGTGCAGATATTTAAGAAACATCCCAAGTGAACATGCTTGTTTAACTGACAAACAATGCTGAAGTCAGATATTCTGCTTTGAAAATGTTTTTTTCCGTGCCGGAAAGCTGTCTTTGTTTAGGTAATTTTCACATGCACATGCCAGTTTAGCCAATTATAATTCAGCACCCCGGGTTGCCTTGTTGGAAAACAGCATATTTCATTCATTCATTCATTCATTCAGAAAGACTCTGAAAGCATGCGTCCATGAGCGAAATGCTACAGTGTAGTGGAAAGTATCAGATGTCAAAATGAGACAGATTCAGTTCCACATGACGTTAATTAGCAAATGACATAAATATTAGGAACGTGAGCATGTTACATCGCGTGTCCTAACAACACGCTGTGACGAGATTGTTATGAGTGATGAGCCATTTGGCTGTTTGCACCACAAAACACGGCAGAAATTTAAACACAGCCTTTCAGAAGCACAGAATATGCACTCACTCACAAAACGGTAAGGTTTAGAATCTATTTAATACATGTTAACCCTCTTTAACATCATTAAATGTACATGCTGAATCACTCATATGTGTTTAGTTCTAAAGTTCAATTTCAAACGGTTTATTGTATTTTCCAGATCTGAGGTGAACTTTCTGCTTTCAGTATATGGTAATACACGTCATGTAAAATGGCATTCAAACTCGCATTGTTAGCATTTAGCACTGAATAAAGCACACGAGGCTTACCTGAGGTGATCTGTCATAGGTTTCTGTTGTTCAGCTGTGAGAAATAGAAGCCGCTTCTAATAAATCAATTCGAGGTGTTGGTTAGAACCAAAACTCCTTTTAATATGGAGAATATTCCCTCAATCTCGTGTCGTTGCTTTTATTTAGAACACAGTTTAAAATCACTCAAACTGGCAACCCGGCGTACCTTTATTATGATTCAGGACTGCAATACCTAGTTCAACCACTGGGTGTCAAACTTACATACTGCACCTTTAAATGTATGCATGTTATTTTTTCTGAATGGGATTAATATTTAGTTATAAATTCTGACAGGTGAATTGGGCTGCACAGTGGCTCAGTGGTTAGCACTGTTGCTTCACAGCAAGAAGGTCGCTAGTTTGAGTCCTGGCTAGATTAGTTGGCATTTCTGTGTGAGTTTGCATGTTCTCCCCGTGTTGGTGTGGGTTTCCTCCAGGTGCTCCGGTTTCCCCCACAGTCCAAAGACATGCTGTACAGGTGAATTGAATAAACTAAATTGGCAGTAGTGCATGTGTGTGAATGAGTGTGTGTGGGTTTCCCGCATCCGCTGCGTAAAACATATGCTGGAATAGTTGGCTGTTCATTTCACTGTGGCAACCTTTGAAATAGAGACTATGCCAAAGGAAAATGAATTGACAGGTGAATGACCTGTATTTTTAAGGGTGTCAAATATTACTAAGGCAAGGTAATTTAAATTCATTCTTAAGTATAACCAATTAAGTTTCAATGATCTTTTAAAAGTATTCATTTTATAAAAAAAAAAATACTGTTTTTTTTTTTTTTTTTAAGTGTATGGTCTTGCCTTTCATGTGTTAGTTTATTCATAAATTCAGCAAAACCAGGGGGGTATTCCAGAAAGCAGGTTATGTGACATACCCGGGTAAGTTTGAGAGTAAGTAAGTGGATAACCTCAGATTTGGTTCCAAAATCGGAGGTAACTTCTGGGGTATGGTAAGTAGCCATAGCAACTTACTCTCTGAAGATAACCTGCTCGGTAGCAGGTTATGTTCCAGAGTTAGTCTGTTTCAGAGAGTTTACTGAGCATTGCGGGCTCTTTTGATGAAAATTTTGATGGACGTAGAAGCACAGATATACAGTTTTTTTCATCGTGAGAGGGTTGTAAGTGCATAGTTCTTTTCATAACCAAATAAATATTTGAATGAGCGTTGTCGTTTTTCAAAAGAATCATTAATGTATTTAACAAACCTTTTCAAATCAAACGTGACAAATCGCTACGCAGATCTGCGCTTACCATGGTTAACATACCGCTCAGTGCAGCTCTTTGTTTTTTTGCGTCAGGGTATTTTACTGTACAATGTGGCAATAGCGTGTCCATCTGTACAGTATGCCTGGCACTGAACTATTTTATACACTTTTGTACAGTTCATCGGCCATAAACTACTGAGTATTATTACTCATATGTGTTAGAGCGCGGCAATAGTGTAGTGGTCAGTGCGCCCCTAAAGTACATCGGTGCTCACAGCAGAGCGAGTTCGAATCTCACATTGAGATTTTTTTTTTCTCTTCCTCTCTCTCTCTGCACCCCTCACATTTTTTCTGTAGCCTATATATAATATTATAAAAAGTGGCAGCTTTGTCTTTTCTATGAAAATATATCCATATTTAAAGATGTAGTCGTTCATATGTATACATCTATTCACACTGCACACACACACCCTTGATACATTTTTTTTAATATCATTTTTTTCTGGGTTTCCAAATGATATTGGGTGCAATAATTGCAGCCTCTTTCCATCAGTCAATAAAGGACACTGATAATATGAAACATTTTTATCATTTTTAATATTAACAGCTTAATTTTCTGTCCTTAATCTGTTGGTGTTACAACTATTAAACTCATTACTGCTTCCACTAACAATAGTTCATATGTGATGACCCCACCTCATCACCTGGTTGAGGCTAAATGTCCAGGGTCTGTACATGATACCAGAATTTTCAGGGAGTCTTCATTATGACACACATTACAACAGGATACATTTGATTTACACAATGTTTTTATTTTATTTTATTGTCTATATTTGTGTTATACACCTCAATCATTACTGGGCACTACAATGGTTACTTGCTGGAGGACAGAGGATACCCTTTTTGTATATGATGACACCCTACCCTGCACTCAGCCTGACACAGAGGAACCCTCAGTGATCCAAGCAGACCAATGAGATGAAAGAGTTCTAAAAGAAATGATTTGTTAAATTAATTAAATAGTTTGGTCTGAAGCACTGTTAATTTCTTTATTTCCTGAAATAAAATGAATGATTAGATTTTTACCTTGCTTTATACACACACACCTTTCAACATGTAACATTTTTTTCCTGTACATTTCTCACTTTAAGGTGATGCTCATGTGACTTTATTTGTCTTTGAAGATGGACCTTATACAGCTACTTTAGAAATAAAATAAATAACAGATTGTTTTGTGATACAATAGTAAAATTCAAATATGGAAAAGTGCAGTCAAATTCTTACACTGTTTGTTAGTTAAGGCAGAAGGAACTTTGTCTGCATGCAAAACAAAAAAAAACATACAAACAATCTAAATTTACCTGACAACAATCAATTACAACTGTGACAGACTGTGTGGTTTAAGGTCAAATAAATTAACCACTTCTCCTCAGCCTCCTTTCTGTTAGCTACAAGACAGAAAGAATATACTAGAGTGTTTAATACAGCTCCAGTAATCAAATATTACCTTTTAAAAGAATGTGTCTGTGTTTAATTTTGACTTTGGACAGAGTTCTTCTAGCTCCAGAAGAATAACAATTTCTGTAAGCCTTATATAGTCAATACACATTATTATTGTGGCCTTAAGAAAATGAATGGCAGGACAATTAAATGCATGAATGGTTACACAACATACTCAAAAAGGATGTTAAAGTTAGCCTACATTTAATTTTTCAATACAATAAAGGGAGGGTGGCATGTGTCATTTATTAAACTAATGAATTTACTCTTATCTTTATTATTTTTTATCTATTTATTATCTTATATTTATTTCCTTCGTTGATGCAGATGTGTATTGCTTTTTCTTTATAATCGGCCTTAATTCCTCATACGCCAGCATTAAAACCTCCAACTCCCCCTCTGTAAAGTGCGTTGTCTTTTTTTCTCACCGTGACTTTCTATGGTGACTCGTGAATTCGGCGATCTACTGAAAATGCCTTCAGGTATGTGCCGTGCGCGCGCATTAACCCGCGGTTATCTTCAGGAGGTTGATTGAACTAACTCTCATCAGCTGTTTTGGAACTGACATACTCACGGTAAGCAGGTTTTGGGTTAATCAACCGAGAGTTCAGGGTTTAGCAGATGGTAAATTAACCCAGCTTTCTGGAATACCCCCCAGAGGAGCAGTACGTGGGAATTTTGTTTGCAGACGCAAAACTAATGTGGGTCAGTCATCCTTTTCACTGAAAGCTTCACATCTGTGGAATCATCCATGTTGATTTTGAAGTTACAATCAGAATTCACTATTCAGATTCCTATTTAGCTGAAAAGTTTCCACTGCAATGTGAACATTTAGGTTTAGGGTAATCCAAGTAAAAAAAAAAGAAAGAAAAAACATTGTAGGCAGGTTGACTTACATGTTATGTTTGTGACTGGATAAAAAATTTTTATGGGTTGAGATATATATATATATATATATATATATATATATATATATATATATATATATATATATATATATATATATATATATATATATATATATATATATATATATTTTTTCCCCTTCAAAACAGTTCAGAACAAACAACAATATAAAAAAACATTTTTAAAAGGAACATGGAAACAAAAAAAGACATACAACACAAGTCCAAGATCACTGAATACAATCTTAATTACATTCGTATTTATCGTTGATAAAACGTTGCTATATAAAATTTTATTAAGGATTACATATTAAAGATTAAAAGATCCGTGTATATACATAGAGAGAGAGAGAGAGAGAGAGAGAGAGAGAGAGATGCATACATACACACACATATATATATACGCATATATACACATACATACATATACACATATACATACATACATACATACATACATATATACATATATATATATATACATATATATATATATATATATATATATATATATATATACATATATATATATATATATATATACATATATATATATATATATATATATATACATATATATACATATATACTATATATATATATATATATATATATATATACATATATATATATATATATATATATATGTGTGTGTGTGTGTGTGTGTGTGTGTGTGTGTGTGTGTAAGCACCACAATAAAATTAAAACAATACATTTCTTCTTAACCGTTTATCCCAGTATGCAGAAATTTTACAGGCTTGTTACCTCAAGGAAAATGTCAGTACTTCCATGTCTTTAAATCATACCATTCACCTACAGATGGAGGATCTTCCTTCCATTTCTTTGTAATTGCCTTTTTGCTTGTTATTAGTAGTGCGTTAAGAAGATATGCATCATTTTTTGGTATTTCTGAAGAGTAAATTCCCAGGTACATACTTTTAAAATTGCATTCCAGATTCAATCTATTGCATTTATCTCTTTATTTAAATCTTGCCAATAGGGCTCTATAATATTACAATCCCAAAATGTGTGGAAATGATCAGCCAATACATTTCATTTCATGTTTTCTCCAGCCTTCACCATTTTTTGATCTCTAGTTTGTAAGTGTTTTAGGTGTTATAAAGAACCTGATAATATTTTTTCAAATAAATTCCCTCCATAAATCTAAATCTGATTGTAATCATCGGTGTTACCCAAATAGTTACCATTCCTCATTTGTTATAATTGGCTTCCCTTTCCCATTTCTGTTTCTATAAATTGTTGAGTGCTTCAGACAGGAATAAATTTTTGATAGCTAGTTTTTTTATTAACCTTCTTTTTGTAAGCATTTATAAATCCCTGCACTACTGTTGTTTTTATGTCTTCTGAATCTCTTATGTTTTTATTAAAGTAGTCTCGAACTAGAAGGTAATGGGAAGTCTTGTTTATCTATTTTTAATAGTGATTGTGAAATGAAGTTTTCTGAACCAGTGAACCGCTCGACGTATCGAAAAAAATGTTCGTTACGAAGCTTTCCAAGTCAGAGCTCGATGAGGACCTCTGCTGGTTAAATTGTGGGAAAGCAGCTGTGTTGCAAAAATGTCAAATGTTTACAACCACTGTGTAAAACCGACCAACTCATTCATGTAATACAACAATTGTAATATAAACAAATTACTTAATTACTGTAATTTATTACACACAAGTTATGTTACATTACACCACCGATAACTGTAGTGAAATCCAAAGTATTCAAACGTTTTTACAAATATCGTATTCTAACTGGTCCTTCACACTCGATCGTTCCAAGATTGAAGATTAAATGCAATTACTACTGCATTTTAGTTAAATTAACGGTACATGGGACCAGTGCAGTGCTTTGAAACATGTAATCGACGCCTAATCTCTCGCTATACACTTTACTAAACCACGAATTGGTTTAAACTTTTGAGTCAAAATTCAAAGCAATCACGTGAGTATAAGCGAAAATGAAGCTTTGGACGTCACTGATCACGTGATGGCAAAACGAATCAAGCTCCGGTACACGCTTTACTGCGAGATCGTTTTTTGATACAAGCTTCGAAGCCTCGGTGCGCAACGTCACATCACTAATTTTTAAATTCCTGTTTTTTAATGTAAAGCCAAATACATCAATTTTAAAAACTACATTTTTAAATAAGTCAAATAAATTTCCTGCATACGTCTGCCCTCTGCGGCTGGATCCAGTTAATACAATCTCGGGATATAACTTTTCCGTGTTAGTGTTACGTACAAATGAACTTATATCGAGTTGTCCCTCGATCAAAAAACAGCTATAAAGAAATGACTGTTTATGTTAACATGCAACGTATTGACCACGTTTAATAAATCCGTGTTTTCGAGAGCAAACAACTCACCAAGTCCTTCGTGTCGACTGTCAAAACTCCTCAGGCGTTTCCAAGAGTTTAGGTGAATAGATAAATTAAACTCACCTGTGTCTTAATTTAGTTCCTAACAAGTCCAAGGTGTCGCTTTTATGGGCGGAGTCTTTTAATGCCAATTTACACTGAACAGACAAACGCCAACAATTGATGTATTTAAAATGTTGTTGAAAAATTACTTTCATGTTCACAATACCGCATCAATTGCCACGCACAATTATTAAAAAAAGAAGCAAAATTCCAGCCCGAAAATGTAATTCACGACTGAAAATTGCATTTAATATTTAGACATTTTAGAAAATAATAATTATAATAATACATTTTCTCATTCCAAACTTATGATAAAACTTGGGAGTGCAGAAAACACTTTCAACGTCTTTTAGATGCTGCTTGCATTAGAGAAGTGGTTTTAAATATGCAGACTGATCATTTTTGTTCATTCATTCATTTTCTTTTCAGCTTAGTCCATTTATTAATCTGGGGTCGCCACAGCGGAATGAACCGCCAACTTATCCAGCATGTTTTACACAGCAGATGCCCTTCCAGCCGCAACTCATCACTGGGAAGTTTTTGTTCATTACTAAAATAAAAAAAACATTAAAAAAAATCTTTACAAACAAAAAAATAATTTATTGCAGGAAAAACAGCTAATATTTACAGTACATTCACAGCTCCCTTTTAACAACAGCCACATTTTGACAATGGCTTAAACAGCTGAACATGTTTTTTGTAAAATCAGTTTTCTAAATAGATTTGTTATGTTTTTTAATGCTAAATGTCAAGATAATGTAGCAATTCATAATAAAAACACAAATCACAATCTTTGGCTTGTTTTTGGTTTTGAATAAACTAACAGACAGACAAAGGCATAGACAACGAAGTACAATATACAAGTCAAAAAATACTGTACAAAAAAAGATAAAAAGCCCGACACCAGATGCAAGTGTAAAACTGCAAACAGGGAATCAACATGCACACAACAGCTGAACAGAAAAGAAAATGGAACAAACAGGCTATGCATTCCTCATGAAAACCTCTTTTTCCATATCCAAGCCTTAAATCTAAATAGTATTTTTTCCCCCATTACAAATATTTTAACCCTTGTGTATCGTTTAAATTTTGACTATCCTTTCATTATGTTAGTGGCTGTTTTTGCCTCATTAACTTCAATTATAATGACATTTTTTGATTGCAAAGCCATGACAGCATATAATCATGCATTCTTGATTGTAGGTGCTTTTCCCTGTTGGGAAGAGGTAAAATGTGTCATTTCTACAGTTGGTCATCAGTTGGCACCATTAACCCTTTACATAGGCCTGTGCAAATAAGTTTCTGGCTTTTATATGAAGTTTTATGTTGTATAACAGCAGATTATAATGTGAGTGCATAAATACACTTACTATGTTACAATGAGCGGAGTATTCTTATTTTCTCAGACATATCAAGATAATTGCGCAATGGTTTCTCTCACACTCTTAAACACACAATATACTCCACATAAAAGCCACAAATTAAGCTTTTTTGCACTGCCACTGATGATCAACAGGAAAAATTACAAATTTGACTTCTTCCCAACAGGAAAAACCACCAACAATCAAAAATAAATAATAGTAATATGGTGTTATGGCTTTGCATTCCAAAAATATAATTATAATGAAAGTCAATGGGGCAAAAACAGCCACTCACATAACGGAAGGGTAGTAAATGTGAGTGTTTTTCCCCCAAAATATGTATTAAAATAAAATCTGTGACCAAAAATTTATCCATTTGCTGAAACACAGAGAAAGTTGTGGCAAAAAAATCCCAAACAGTACACAAGGGTTAAAGAAGTCTTAAATTTAGCATCAGACGGATAAATGTATGGTATCAGCCACTAAAAATCTTTCGTCAGTGTGAGGAGATACTGTCTCTTTCAATCCATAAAGTTGGGAAAAAGGCACTGACTGAACATTTAAAAAAAAATCTCTCTGGCTTCCCTGCAAAGCTGCGAAAAGCAGCAAGAAAAACCTTCTCATACCGAGAAATTAGCATACTAGTCTGAGTCCCAAAGTATACTTCATGCTATGTATGCACACTTAATTTTAGATGCGACAATACTTTTCTATTTATGGTTTTTAATTATTATTTTACTCATAATCATGAATTAACCAGGGCGTTTTGCTCAGTTCAGTAGTATGTTGTACTTGACAGCTTGAGGGAAAAGTAGCACATCTATGAGCTATTTATATTATGTAATAAGACAATGTTGTGCATAAAGTTCAGTATCTCAGAGGATGGATGAAAAGAAGCATACTTTGGGGCTCAAGTCAGATAAATAAAGGTGAACTTTGTTATAAAGACGAATGCATTTGAAATTAGCGGTGTAATTGTTATTGTTTTAAAACAAGTTAGCAAGAAACAAAATAGTAGTAAAGTAAATTTGTATTTTGCATTCATATACAAAACGCACGCTGAAAAATTATGGGTAACAATGTGAGTTGCATGCGTTTTGCTCAGGACCCCTTTAAAAAAAGCACAATGAGAACATGCTACAAAAATAAATATATTGAAATAACCAATTAGGCAAAAAGGAAGAACTGATTGCTCTAATAGTGCAGTGTACATTCGTATATACACATTTATAATGCTGTCCTTCACGCTTTACCTGAATAACAGGCAAATATAAAATCGTCACATGTTGTAATGCTGCCTTAAAAGAATCTTGGATCTACAGTAACACATAGAATCCGACAGAAGCATCATGAATGTCAGTAGCAGCTTTGTGTTTGTCGTACACTGGTACATGGAGCACATACTGGAACAGTGTTTTCTCAAGGGTCACTGTTCTCCTCTGCTCGGTCATTAATACAGTTGCCCAAAAACGCCTCTTTCTCAGGTGTAGCTGCTTCATCTGTTGTTGTGGGTTTAAAGGCATTGATGTCTTCGGTCTCACTCCGTGCTAATGCTGCTTCTGTGCTGTGCCAGATCCCGTAGCCAAAATAAATAATAAATCCTAAACAGAAACAAACAAGTTAAAAGACAGAAAATGACCTTGTACTAATAATCGCATTGTTTATTGTCTTTCATGTTATTAGTCATTCAAGGCTGTTGTCTACTTCTATTTTAAGATATGCACTCATGTCTTCTTGTTTAATTTCATAATTTAAATAATTGACCAACAGAAAATGCATTAAAATTAAGATACACATTATATCAAATGAAATTTGTTGCATTAAAAAAAAAAAAAGATTATAAATAAATAAACAAATTGCCCAACAAAAATGTATGAAGTGGTCACAAATTGTCTGACCAAAAATTACTTTCGCCATACTGAAGATATGGTATGCATTTATGCCATAATGCTATTGAAAATAAATAAATAAATAAATGATACTGGTTTGGTCCGTTTTGTCTTCACATTCAATCAAGAAAAAGCAAGCTGAGACTCGTTTAAGCAGTCAACTTCCTCCCATACCGTTTCCTTAATCTGCAACTTTATTTTGCAAATCATATACAGGGAGTGCAGAATTATTAGGCAAATTAGTATTTTGACCACATCATCCTCTTTATGCATGTTGTCTTACTCCAAGCTGTATAGGCTCGAAAGCCAACTAACAATTAAGCATATTAGGTGATGTGCGTCTCTCAGATGTGTATTGAGAAGAGGTGTGGTCTAATGACATCAACACCCTATATCAGGTGTGCATAATTATTAGGCAACTTCCTTTCCTTTGGCAAAATGGGTCAAAAGAAGGACTTGAAAAAGTCAAAAATAGTGAGATATCTTGCAGAGGGATGCACCACTCTTAAAATTGCCAACTTTCTGAAGCGTGATCATTGAACAATCAAGCGTTTCATTCAAAATAGTCAACAGGGTCGCAAGTGTGTGGAAAAACCAAACCAAAAACCAAGGCGAAAAATAACTGCCATTGAACTGAGAAAAGTCAAGCGTGCAGCTGCCAAGATGCCACTTGCCACCAGTTTTGCCATATTTCAGAGCTGCAACATCACTGGAGTGCCCAAAAGCACAAGGTGTGCAATACTCAGAGACATGGCCAAGGTAAGAAAGGCTGAAAAACGACCACCACTGAACAAGACACACAAGCTGAAACGTCAAGACTGGGCCAAGAAATATCTCAAGACTGATTTTTCTAAGGTTTTATGGACTGATGAAATGAGAGGGAGTCTTGATGGGCCCGTGGCTGGATCGGTAAAGGGCAGAGAGCTCCAGTCTGACTCAGACGCCAGCAAGGTGGAGGTGGAGTACTGGTTTGGGCTGGTATCATCAAAGATGAGCTTGTGGGGCCTTTTTGGGTTGAGGATGGAGTCAAGCTCAACTCCCAGTCCTACTGCCAGTTTCTGGAAGACACCTTCAAGCAGTGGTACAGGAAGAAGTCTGCTTCCTTTAAGAAAAACATGATTTTCATGCAGGACAATGCTCCATCACACGCGTCCAAGTACTCCACAGCGTGGCTGGCAAGAAAGGGTCCTTGTTCACCTGATCTGAACCCCATAGAGAACCTGTGGTCCATCATCAAATGTGAGATTTACAAGGAGGGAAAACAGTACACCTCTCTGAACAGTGTCTGGGAGGCTGTGGTTGCTGCTGCACGCAATGTTGATGGTGATCAGATCAAAACACTGACAGAATCCATGGATGGCAGGCTTTTGAGTGTCCTTGCAAAGAAAGGTAGCTATATTGGTCACTGATTTGTTTTTGTTTTGTTTTTGAATGTCAGAAATGTATATTTGTGAATGTTGAGATGTTATATTGGTTTCACTGGTGAAAATAAATAATTGAAATGGGTATATATATTTGTTTTTTGTTAAGATGCCTAATAATTATGCACAGTAATAGTCACCTGCACACACAGATATCCTCCTAAAATAGCTCAAACTAAAAACAAACTAAAAACTACTTCCAAAAATATTCAGCTTTGATATTAATGAGTTTTTGAGGTTAATTGAGAACATGGTTGTTGTTCAATAATAAAATTAATCCTCAAAATTACAACTTGCCTAATAATTCTGCACTCCCTGTAGATCATAAAGAACTCTTTGCTTCTCACGCTCTGAGAAGTGGCATTCATGTCTTTTAAGGTGCACACAGAGGACAATTGCCTATGAAATCATGTAATTGTATTTTTGATTGGCAACATGATGTAGACCTATAGCTATAATAATATTTATGCAATACAGTTATAATGAGATTTATACATGATCAAACTAGTGTGCAACTTAAGCAAACCTGATACTAAAATTGTTTTAAATTTGGTTTTGTAGTTTGGGCTCAAACTAATATTTGTTGAATTTTTTTTTATCGTTTAAGTTCATTTGATTGACTATATAAAAATCTGTGAATATTATCTTATCAGCTTTTATATTATCAGTGGATATTACATGTATGTATTGGGTAAAATAAAATTGCTACTTTTACTGTCTGAAGTCCCCATCCCGAGAAGTGATAACCCATTGTTGCAATGTGTTAAATAAATATACTAAGAATTTGTAATTGATTTATTCTTTGAAACTTTAATATTAATTCATGCAATTGCAATGACTTGATTTTAGTAAGGTTAGTACACAGTCATAGCCATAGAAGCAATGGTACTAATAACTGACAATTTATTTTCGGTTTTCAATTTCAGCCAAGAATTTTAATTTCGGTGCGTCCCTAGTATTTTTTGCCTATATTGTGGTCTAGCATCACATTTTTTGAGAAACACTGTAATAGATTTAATGAGTTGCTAAAGCATGAATTTGTATCAATTTAGATTTTATTCCCCTCCAGGTTCAAAGTATAATTATTTCTAAGCACTAACTAGCTTACCTATAACCATCCAAATAGCAAAACGCATCCAAGTGCCTTTGTCCAGCTGCATCATCAGGTACACATTAATGAACATGCTAAGAACGGGGAGAAACGGCAGCAGAGGAACCTGGGAAAACACAACCACCTGACATTACAAACCACTGCAAGAGGACAGTAGGAAACTCTATGCATGCATGCATATTTATAATTTACCTTGAAAGACAGTTTTGTCTTGCTCTCAGGCTGCCGCCATATTAACAAGGTGATGATCAAGCAAACTACAGCAAGCAAGACAAGAACTGCAAGAACCCAGGTCTGAAATCCTCCCTGAACTGCAACCACACAGAACACGCACACCAAAACACCTGCAAAAAGAGAAAGGAAACGAGTCTCAAACTTCATCTTATTATAATTAACACATTGACTTGTGGTGTGTGTGTCTGACCTAATATGCTGGTGCAGATGTTGACCGTGAGGCCAGAGAGGCGAGAAGGCTCCTCATTTTGGGGGGACAGCAGGTTGCGGAGGCTAAATAGATCAGAAGATCCAGGCAGGAAGCCAGCGCTGCTCTCATTGATGGACTCGGCCTCTGTTTCCTCCTGACAGCTGGCTCTCTGATACTGTACATTCACACTGGGCTGCTCTGGCTGGTACCTGAGAGAAGTAGAAGAGTCTACAGCTTAATATGCACATCAGGGTTATCTGTGACTAAAATTAAAGCCACTAAAATAATACAAAAATTAACAAATTATATATAATTAATTAAACTAGCTGCTTAGGTATAATTTCTATTTCATTGACAAGGTATCATTATTTCTGACCCAGGACCACACAACCAATCTTAAGTGTATATTTAATATACGTTTTTATCTATAAAACACCTGAACGCTTAAGAAATATGTACTTTGTTAGGACAGGACAATATTTGGCCGAGACAACTATTTGAAAATCTGCAAACTGAGGCTTAAAAGAAAAAAAAAAAAATATATATATATATATATATATATTATAGAGAAAAATCATCTTTAAAATGGTTTAAAAAAGTGAGTTCTTTACGATGCATACTACTAATAAAAGATTATTATTTTATAATTTTTTTTAAAAATGTATAAATATATATGTATGTATGTATGTATGTATGTATGTATGTATGCATGTATGCATGCATGCATGCATGCATGCATGCATGTATGTATGTATATATATATATATATATATATATATATATATATATATATATATATATATATATATATAAAATTAAATAATAATTATATATACAGTACATATTAATAGCAGAATAACTTGTATTTACCTTTTAATTTTCAGGTTTTTACTTAATATTCTAATGATTTATGGCATCAAAATCAATAATTTTGATCCATACAATGGATTTTGGCTATTGCCACAAAATTATAGCTGTTCAACATAAGGCTGGTTTTGTGGTTTATTTCAAACTAAGATAACTAAAACTACATAAACTAAAGAATAAATCTTTAGACAAAAATGAAATTACATAAATGTTAAATAAACACAAAACAGAAAATAAAAGACATTCAATTTAATACCAACAATTGAAAAAGTTATAACAGCAAACATAACCAGGTTTTTTTAAAAATACTTTAATGTGCTGTAACAATAACTCAGTCTGGTTAAAAATTATGGTAAAAAAATGGAGTGAGAAACTAAAAATACTTTCAATGGCTGCCTGCAGGCACATCAAACCCCTTTTCTTGAAATATTTGCAGGGAGAAAGTGAAGACGTACCTCAGGACTAAGACACAGGCTGCAACCAGAGTGTAAGCCAGCAGAGTGCCAATCGACATCAGATCAACCAGATCCTTCAGATCAAACAGGAAAGCCATGACCGCTGTCAGAGGAAGAGGAGAGTTATTCACTACAATGACTAAACACATTCATTACTTTTGGTAGCTAGTGTATAGGACTGGGCAAATGTATTTATTTTTTGCTAATTGCTTGTTTATTTATTTATTCATGGCTTGTTCAATATCAATTCTCAAAAGTTGCAAATTATTCATTTTCCATTTTCTCTATACAATAGTTTGACTATTATTGGTATGCATTTGAAAAAAGGAGGAGACTTCATTTTGTTTGTGCCTGAAATAATAATAATACAATAATAATGTGGGAACGTGGCTCTATAGAATAATATAGATAAAACATATTACATAAAAATAACTTCATAATTCCAAACTGGATGGATGGATGGTTTTACATTAAAAACATTAGATATGACTTTTTAATTCGATATGTGGCCGTTTTTGAAAAATTCATCCCGGGAATACATACTTAATAACATCCAGCAAAGTGCTCTCAGTATAGAAATATTGTTGAATAGTTTTCAAGTCAAATTTAAAGTAAATATGTTTTATGGTGAGCTTGACCGTGGTTGCATGTTGGTGGTTTGTGGAAACCATGATATCATTAGTAATGACCGTGCTAATACTGAATTATAAAAAAATATTCTTGTGGCAAACTGAAAACAGACAACACTAAAGACACACAGAAGTTAAATGAGTAAATAAATGACATTTCACATTGCACATATTTCTTAGTGTTTTGGCTGGTCCAAAAAAACAATTAGCAACTGAGAAACAGTTCATATTAGGAGTCATATTAGCAATCATTGTGTATATGTAAAGCAAAAGTTTAAGTACCAGAAACCACACCCTAATGTTGATAAACCTAGGTGTTCAAATTATAGTTTAACATTTTGACCAGCTTCTGTGTTGACAAAAAAAAAAAAATAGTGTTTTTGCGTGTCAATAGTAGACAATTCACTTTAAATATCAATCATAAATCACAATGAGGTTACATGGAGCATTCTCAAAATCAATATAAAATAGATACTAAAGTACAACTTTTGAAGATACTTCTACACAAGTTGCATTTAAGTATTTTTCCCCACCAGTGTTTGTTCATTACTCTATTTTATTATAGCAACTATTACATTTATCCTGTTGATAGCTCTCTGGGTTAATCCTGGTCTCCTCTACTCTTACCAGACAGCAGCCCAGCCACAGTGGTGGCGATGATGGGCGTTTTCCTCTCACTGACACGAGACAAGAAGCTGAAGATCAGACCGTCGTTTGCCATGGCAAAGATAATGCGTGGCAGAGGGAACATGGAGCCCAGAAGACTATACAATCAGGAGAAGGAGCATCAGTGGAGACATGATCTACATCCGAATTCCAATGCAGAGCCTGCTTCAGACAATCGCAGATCAAGTCTTGCCACAAGCAGACTACAATTCAGCTCCATGGATGGAAATGTAACTTGAAATTGATCCACCTTTTTCCTGCACATCACTACTGCTACTAACTTCCATTCAAAAGTACTGAAATAACTTCAAATAATACGTTTACACTACAAACAAACAATATCCATGAGCGTGAGGCACACTTGAGTTTGTTTTACTTTTATCTGTCATGAAAAAAATGTTATGCGTGGTATTTTTACTTTATTGTATGTATAAGTTTGTTTATTGGCATCCTTTCACTCAAGAAAAATTACCCTAAGAGCACATAGATGTATATGACATGATGCATTAAACAATTTACATTCAGCAATTTACATGTGTTTGTGGCTTTATTATGAACATACCTGGCAAATTCTTCAATATACACGTTAAACTAACAAAAAATAAACAATTAACCAGACTATATTCCCCTTGGGATAGCGTAGAATAAATCTAATCTGTATATCTTGCATTTTGCATTCTAGTGAGCTGCAAACGGATGAGACGCTGCCTGTTTGTCAGAAAGCTCATAATTTCAGCTCATTCCCTTTTTTCAAAATAAGAGTCTCACATACACAGTAAACGTTGTGGCCAATCACGCAGCTATGTCAGAGTCGACATTTGGCCTGTTTTCACCTGGATTTTACACACACAAATTACATGAGAATGAGAAAACTATAGTGTTTGAGGCTCACAGTTTGTCATCATCATCATTCAGCTATGCCTAGGTATATCTGGATTTTTATTATATGGCACCTTAAAATGAAAGTTATTCATATTATTCACCCAAAGCATCATGGGGTGTAGAAAAAAGGCGGATCGTATTTGCAAATTTGAAACCATAAAATGGAGGTCTATGGTGCTTTGTATACTTTAGCTGCAATTCTCTGAATGGAAAGGCTTGAATAAGGCCTAAACATTTGGTTTAGTTTGCTGGATTTTAGTGGATTGGTATTTAGTCTTGGTGCAGTTTGAGAGGTTGACGCCACATCTCTGTGAAGAAGTGAGTATGTTAGTCTGAATGAGCCTCACCTGCCACTATGCCGGAGGTTACAGTGGCCATTATGGGCGTTTTGGATTTTTCACTTATGTTGGCCAAGAACTTGAAGAGCAGCCCATCTTCAGCCATGGCCCATATTACACGCGGCATTGGGAACATGGAGCCCAACAGACTAGTTGAGGGGAGAAAAACAAAAAAAAAGATCTAAGCCATGCAATGCTGTTAGCTGTGTATTTAATATCTACTGAAGCCAATTAGCTTTAGTAGGGGAAAAACACAGTTTAAACAGTCATGAAACATCAAACCACATTTTCTTTTTGAGATACCACATATATACTTTGCTGTTTAAAGTCTGATTGATTAATTTGAAATTAAATTAAGCTAAGACTGATCAAAAGTTCACCAGAATTTTATTTAGATTAAATGCATTTCTTTTAAACTTTGTTTAGTAAAGTGTAAATAAGCAATTTTTTTAAAGAAATAAAAAAACACTGATAATAATAAACATTTCTTAAGCAGATTATCATTTTAAAATGATTTCTGAAGGATCTTGTGATAAAAAAATGGGAGTAAAGATGCTGAAATGATTTTTAAAATTACAATAATAATAAATTACATTTTAAAAATAAGTTTGATTAAAAAAAAAATAAATAAAAATACATATACACACACAACATAATATGGTTGTGTCATGAAAAAACTGGTCACCCAAAATAACATCTGATGCATGCATGCATAAAAGTTTTTCTATGTGGGACTTTGTGGGAGGAGTGTCATGACCGATAAAACACTATGTAAATCATATTCAAATTAAACAAATTACATCAGAACAAACAGTAAGCAGTCATTTAAATATTAAATTCTGCAGGTTTACGCCTTGAAATTCAGTTACTAAAAGGATAGTTCACCCAAAAATGAAAATTTGCTGTTAAATTTACTCACCCACACATAATACTAAATGAATTGCACAGGCCAATAGATTCACTTGAATGTTTCAGCAGGAGCCACAAGTAATTATTTTGTTTTAGCTGTATACGCATTTTATTTTACTGTTGCCAGCAGCCATTGACTTTATTTTGGGAAACACCAAGAAACAAAAGTGAATATAAATATTAAAAATACAGTGCTGTAGACAAAAAATTAAATAGAAAATCAAATCAATCAATCAATCAATTCTTTCTCTTTCTTTCTTGTTTTGGCTGAGGTAAGTAAAGGTAAATTGTCATTTTGGGTAAACTATCCGATTGAAGGGGTCATACCACAGAAAGCAAAAAAAAAACCTTCAATACAACTTTAAAAATACAATGACCATTTCACATTTCATCAATACAATAAGCAACAGTATGATTTTGTGCATGTTTATCAACATTTCTGCCATTGAATTCTGCAGAAATGCTTGTAACTTTCACATTGCACAGAAATGTCACACTGCAGCTTTAAAATGAACAAAAATACACACATATTAAGAAATACTGTTAGATACCTGGTAGACAAAGCACAAAGAGAGCCAACGGCTACAGCGTACGTCGCTCCTTCCCAGCCCACATATTTGAAGGCCACAGGCAAGGGACTGTTTTTGTCCAGCATATAGTACGGCATCATCATGGTCAGTGCGGCCGATACACCGAAATAAGCGACAAAACAGATGAGGAGAGAGGCTACAATGCCAATGGGTATCGCCCTCTGGGGATTCTTCACCTCCTCACCTGAAATACAGAGAAACAGCAAAATAACGAAAATTTAATCTGATTTCACCCACAAAAAATGTGATTTTTCAGCACATTAAAGCATACTTAAAGGGATATTTTCAACTACAAATGAAAATATTATTCACCATTTACTCACCCTCAAGTGGTTTTAAACCTTTAAAAGTTTCTGTATGCTGTTAAAGAAGATATTTTGAAGAAAACTGAAAACCTGTAACCATTGCCTTTCATAGTAGGAAAAACAAATATTATGGAAGTCAATGGGTACAGGTTTTCAGCTTTGTTTAAAATATCTTCTTTTGTGTTCAACCGAAGAAATTCAGAGATATTTTTGTGGTCAACAAAATGAAAAACCTCACCTGTTGTGGCGATACAGTCAAACCCGACAAAAGCATAGAAACAGGTGGCAGCACCAGACAGAACTCCAGAGAAGCCGAACGGCATGAATCCACCAAAACCCAGACTCTCTTCAGTTGGCAGTGGCACAGACACACTGAAAACATAAACAAGTACTAAGCTGTGGCATCTTCCGCAGACAAAGAAAAGAAAGACCATGTTCAAGAGCATAAAACTTTTTTCGATGTTGTTTAGGATCATCAATTTTCATTACTATAGCATTACAAAAAGTAAATATTTTGTTTGAATAAAGATGCAAATTTTTAAATTTATATAGAACTAACAATTAAATAAACCCTAAAATTCAATTTATTAACTTGAAATGCAAAAAAAAAATATATATATAAATAAACAAATAAAATAATATATAGATCAGTGAAAATAAGTATTGAACACGTCACCATTTTTCTCAGAAAACATATATCTGAAGGTGCGGTTGACTTGAAACATTCCCCGGATGTTGGTAACAACCAAAGAAATCCATTTATGCAAAGAAAGCACATCTAATTAGTTCACAAATTAAGTTATGTATAATAAAATAAAATGACGCAAGGAAAAGTATTTAACTTATGAAGACAACGATGTGTAGAAAGGCAGTAAAATCTCAAACAGCAGCTGAAATCACTCAATAGTTTTTCAGCAACCCTCTGCCTATCCTCATTGTAAATTAATATTAGCTGCTTCAGTCCAACATCTACATTAGCAGGAGGATGAAGATGAAACAAGAGTGGACATTTCAGCAAGACAATAATCCAAAACACAGCCAAGAAAACTCAAATGGTTTCAGAGAAAGAAAAGCAAGCTGTAGAATGGCCCAACCAATCACCTGACTTAAATCCAATAGAGAATACAAAATAAAGATTAGATTTGATAGATGACAAACAGAGCCATCAAGATTCATGCCTGAGCAATTCATGTGACTTCATTCTCCATTTGAGAGGCGTCTTTAAGCTACCAGCATCAAAAAAAGACTTTTATATGAAGTATTAAATACGTTTCAGTAGTTTAGTACTTTCTCCTTGTGCCATTCCATTGTTATTACACATAACTAATTTTTCTTTTTTTTTGTCTTTTTTTAATATGTTTGTATTGTTTGGGTTTTTATCAAAATCTGGTTCAATTCCACGTCAACAGCTCCTTTAGAAATATTATTCCCTGGAAAAAATCATGACGTGTTTAATACTTATTTTCCCCGCTGTATACACACACATTTTTATTTTACATTTATTTTATGGTTTAAATAATTTTAGTTATATAATAATGGTTGTCATTTGTAGTGGTTTCTAACATTTATTTTTATATTGTCCTTTTCTTTAGCTTGGTAAACTAGGTGTTATATTGAGAAATTTAATTTACAATTCTTAATTTTATTAAAATGACCAAAAAAGAAAAATATTCATATATGCTGCATTCAGATGTCATCATCAATCTGTTTTTTTTAATTATTATTATTATTATTTAAATTGCAATGATTTGTGATAACCATAATTGTGCAGTAAAAAAATAAGAGAAATCTAATTGCATAAACAAATAGAAATCAAGTATTACCAAGAGTCTTAGTTTCTTATACATTTTAAAAGCCTTCAAATCCTACAGGCCTAATTAATTAGTAGTTAAAAAGTAAAAATTAAAGGCCTTATTAATAAGTAGTTAATAAGAAATTAAGTAAACCAATCTTGTAAATGTTCTCCTGTACCTAACAGTAGTATTCAGTTACATAAACTGAAAAGTATAATCAAATTAAACTGCATACGGTATATAATCTTCACTGCATAAATAAAATAAACCAATACCGAGCTATAGCTAGGGCCAGACAGAATCTGCAGATATTTTTTTGCTACTATTGAGAAATTTATTGATGTATTGATGAATTTCTGATGATCACATTACTTTCAGTTGCATTATTATTATAATGCTTTGTATGTTTGACCTTTATACTTCTATGAAGAAGCCATGTTCAAGCAGACTATAGTCTGATGAGAAATACAAAGTGTGCAAACAGAAACAGGAAAAGAATTAAAAGAGCAGGATGTGTAAGTAACGTAATGAACAGATTTATGAAAGTAAGGTCATAAGGGCACTTGCGTTCTGTTTCATTGCGTTCTGCAACTCATGATCATGCACACCTGCACACTCAGACATGCACTCACGCTCAGCTGCAATGATTTCCAAAAAATATGATATCCTGAAACTACCCATAAACTTCAGCTGAACTTACAGTTGACAGCTCAATGTACAGTGAACAAGATATATTGTTGAGCATTGTTTTTGCTGAACTGCCACATTTGAAGTAGGAAGGAAAGACCTTAAATGGTCATGGGTAGGATCCCTAAAAAAACCTGAGATTTTATTGGTGGTAAAGAAATTACTCAACTGGCCATGGGCAGGGAGCACCTGGGAGATCTGAAATCCCATTAGTGGAGAAGCTAATGGAGGTGTGCTAATATGTAATATTAGGTGGAGTATTAAGACAAAGAAGTGTATTTAAACTGTGTGCTAGCCTATACTCATCAGACACTCGAACGACCCGTCTCTGTTGTTACTGATGCTGTAACAATAAACTACTTTGCCTAAAGACTTCGGAGATCTCAGACTTTGTTATTTTTTGAAAACTTTGACTTAGAAACTTAGAAAATATTTTGCAGACCAGAATTGTTTTTCCACAACACTACTTCTACGGAGAATTTTGTAAAAAAGAGTGATTTTAGGAATATCATAACTAAAAACTTAATATATTAAAAAAATGTATTTAAAAAAACTTATATATATATATATATATATATATGTATATATATATATATAGATATATATATATATATATATATATATATATATATATATATATATATATATATATATATATATATATATATATATATATATATATATGTATGTATATATATATATATATATATATATATATATGTATGTATATATATATACACACCTTTTTAACTTTTATTTAATGTTTACTATGTAAACCTAATTAGAACCACTTATTTGGTAAACAAAGCAAGTCTCTCATATAATATATCTACTAAACTGTATTATAAATAAATCATATGAAGATGTTCATATTAGTGAATAATATTACTGAAATTAATTTTAAAAATGAATTAATATAGGTTTACACAGATTTACACAAGTAAATAAATAGACTCAATGATGGGCTAAAAATCTGCTGAAATCGGTGGATTTCTGTGCACACAGATTCCGTGTGGGCCTAGATATAGTTATTAGTCAAGAGTGATTTCATTATCTTTTGTTGTTTAATTAATATTAAAAACACAGAAAGCAGGAATAAGATGTTTTTACTTTAAGATGCAAAGACAACAAAATTACCCAAATGTTTACATTCCAGGGCATAATAAATTAAATGGTCATCAAGGCGGACAAGTGGTCAAGTAAAATGAAAACGTTTTCACAACAATTTCCTGTTCTTTTCTTTTGATATTGATCTATAAAATAATCCATGATCTGAATCAAAATAAGGATGTTTTTGTGTTTGCATAACTGCATCAAAAAAAAAAAATGAAGAGAGTAATTACTTTTCAGAAGCGGTGTGGTTGAGGATGTCCTCTGGATTCAGGTTCCAGTTTTGGAGGGTTCCTTTGATCAGTCCTGACACCACCACAAACATCAGCACCAGCACGTTTACACAGGTAAACACCTTATTGACCATAGCGGACTCCTTCACCCCAAACGCCAGCAGACCTGCACATCACCGACAACTTACACACTTACTTCATGCACTCCTGAACACAATAAACACATTGAGGAATGACTGTGTAATCTGCCTCTGATTAGCTTGCCTGTTAGCGTGAGGATGATGACCACAGCGAACATGTCTGGATACTCGGCCAGTCCTGGTGTGTTTATGCTCATGTGCTGCTGGCAGAACTCCTCTATATGCTTCCCAATGAGCTCATCAAAGGTGGCGCTCCACGCTCGGGCAACGCTGGATGTTCCTGAGAGAGGACATGAGTAATATACGTGTTATAAATGACCATACATCACCCCCAGCCCCCACCACACCACTCAACTCGACACGACAACCTCAAAAAATTATGCAATTCTGTGTGTGCCTCACACAGGTGAGTGAGCTTGACAAACCACTGTAGAAGACACTTTTTTTTCATCTCACGGACACTTTAGCCAATATTTGCATCAGACACTTTGTATTTTTTTTTTTTTTTTTTTTACAATCACTCCATATCTCTTAAAAAACATACAAACAAAAAAACACTTATGAAGTGTGCTTAACACAGGTGAGTGGGCTTGACAAACCACCTGTAGAAACAGTAGTCTCTATATAACCCCCCCCCTCCCCTCCTCCTTACTCAAGCACTCAATTCTCGAAGCACTAACAGTTACTTTGTATAATTAGCACTTCTTGTAAAATTGCTGAATGCCTCCTCAACTGTAAGTCACATTGAGCAAAAGCATCTGCTAAATGACTAAATGTAAATAGTGATACACGATATATATATACACAGGGAGTGCAGAATTATTAGGCAAATGAGTATTTTGACCACATCATCCTCTTTATGCATGTTGTCTTACTGCAAGCTGTATAGGCTTGAAAGCCTACTATCAATTAAGCATATTAGGTGATGTGCATCTCTGTAATGAGAAGGGGTGTGGTCTAATGACATCAACACCCTATATCAGGTGTGCATAATTATTAGGCAACTTCCTTTCCTTTGGCAAAATGGGTCAAAAGAAGGACTTGACAGGCTCCAAAAAGTTAAAAATAGTGAGATATCTTGAAGAGGGATGCAGCACTCTTAAAATTGCCAAGCTTCTGAAACGTGATCATCGAACAATCAAGTTTCATTCAAAACAGTCAACAGGGTCGCAAGCATGTGGAAAAACCAAACCAAAAACCAAGGCGCAAAATAACTGCCCATGAACTGAGAGAAGTCTAGAGTGCAGCTGCCAAGATGCCACTTGCCACCAGTTTTGCCATATTTCAGAGCTGCAACATCACTGGAGTGCCCAAAAGCACAAGGTGTGCAATACTCAGAGACATGGCCAAGGTAAGAAAGGCTGAAAAACGACCACCACTGAACAAGACACACAAGCGTCAAGACTGGGCCAAGAAATATCTCAAGACTGATTTTTCTAAGGTTTTATGGACTGATGAAATGAGAGTGAGTCTTGATGGGCCCGTGGCTAGATCGGTAAAGGGCAGAGAGCTCAAGTCCGACTCAGACGCCAGCAAGGTGGAGGTGAAGTACTGGTTTGGGCTGGTATAATCAAAGATGAGCTTGTGGGGCCTTTTCGGGTTGAGGATGGAGTCAAGCTAAACTCCCAGTCCTACTGCCAGTTTCAGGAAGACACCTTCAAGCAGTGGTACAGGAAGAAGTCTGCATCCTTCAAGAAAAACATGATTTTCATGCAGGACAATGCTCCATCACACGCGTCCAAGTACTCCACAGCGTGGCTGGCAAGAAGGGTCTAAAAGAAGAAAAACTAATGACATGGCCTCCTTGTTCACCTGATCTGAACCCCATAGAGAACCTGTGGTCCATAATCAAATGTGAGATTTACAAGGAGGGAAAACAGTACACCTCTCTGAACAGTGTCTGGGAGTCTGTGGTTGCTGCTGCACGCAATGTTGATGGTGATCAGATCAAAACACTGACAGAATCCATGGATGGCAGGCTTTTCTCAGGTCACTGATTTGTTTTGTTTTGTTTTTGAATGTCAGAAATGTATATTTGTGAATGTTGAGATGTTATATTGGTTTCACTGGTGAAAATAAATAATTGAAATGGGTATATATATGTTTTTTGTTAAGTTGCCTAATAATTATGCACAGTAATAGTCACCTGCACACACAGATATCCTCCTAAAATAGCTCAAACTAAAAACTACTTCCAAAGATATTCAGCTTTGATATTAATGAGTTTTTGAGGTTAATTGAGAACATGGTTGTTGTTCAATAATAAAATTAATCCTCAAAAATACAACTTGCCTAATAATTCTGCACTCCCTGTATTATCCATATAGTCTACGTGTGTGTGTATGTGTGTGTGTGTGTGTGTGTAGCCAGCACATGTGTGCCTATATAAGTGTGAATATCTTTCCCGTAGCGATAATCTTTTAATTATGTTTACATATACATTTGCCATTTATCTGAATGGCTGCTGTTAGCCAAGCTATCTGTAATATTACCATATGTATATGATGGTCATCAGAGAAAATTGTGTTTGCTACACAAGGAAGAGAAATACAACATTATTTAGAATTATATGGAATTGTTTACAATAGAATCCTAATTCTGTATTTTTGTTTTGTCTTGCACAAAAACACAGTCATGTAGCTGATTCTTTGATGTGGAGTGGATTTCAAGCAGCAGCCAACAGCAAACTCTTATGAAAAGATGTTCAAGCACTTTCTGCCAGTGAGTGAGCAAAACAACAACTCTTGTAGGACATTTTTTGCTGCATATGCACTGGACTTATTTTACACAATGTACTTGTGCTCAAATAAATCATTCATAATTTCATACTACACATTTCTGTCTATAATTTTACAATTAAAAAATAAGTGGTATGTGAAAAGACTAAAATAGTTGTTAGAAAACTTCAGTATACATGCGGTCATCAGACTGCTTCTCCACAAACAAAGAGAGGGAGAAAATCACAAGACATTGTCTCAGAAAAATAATTCCAGAAATTTCATTTAGCATGATATTGGCATACGATTCAAAACATACTCAGGAGATGATATTACTTTTCTGTATTGCTCCAGGACTAATTTCATATATTTGTTTATGAAATAATAAAATGTTTAGTGCGGTGCAATTTTTTTTACATTACATAAGCATCGTTTTCATTTTGAGCATTATAAACTCTAGATAATGGATAATAAAGCCCAAAGTGTCTTCTTTCCAAAGATACATGAACTGTGAATGTAGACCAAATTATTCAGCAACTGTTTTGCATGTTATCTTCATCAAATTTGAAATATAAACTCATGAAACACTTGGCTTTGAGGCATATTTTTTCTAGGACATTACATTAATGTTTTCATGTGTTTGTATATGGAAAAACAAATATTGAACACAATACAATTTTTTTTTCTCATTTGTTCTTAATATATTACTTTTCATGTTTTTGAGCATGAAACTTCCCCTTTTAACACAGTAAAGCAAAGTGTCTACTTTCCAATGATACCTAATTTGTGTTTGTAGCTTACTGGAGTCAAGAACTGTACCCAACTATTTAAAGTTAGGTAGGTGTAAACCCCCAAAAAGTGAGTGCTGGCGTTAATACACCTGTCAAACCACCCAAATCCTCTTCTTACCTATAATATATGACAGGATGAGGTTCCAGCCGGTGATGAAGGCCCACAGCTCCCCCACTGTCACATAGCTGTACAGATACGCAGAGCCCGTCCTCGGCACACGAGCTCCAAACTCAGCATAACACAGTCCAGCCATGACCGAGGCCAGCGCTGCGATCAGAAAGGACAGAACGATTGCCGGTCCAGCATTTTCCCGTGCCACGGCTCCGGCCAGCACGTAGACGCCAGCGCCCAGTGTGCTGCCCACTCCCAGAGCCACCAAGTCAAATGTGTTGAGGCATCGAGAGAGACGAGACTCTTCTGTGCTGCAGTCCACCACCTTCACCCGCAGCAGCTGCTTGCCAAGCTCTTTCATGATGGTGAGAACCATGCTGACGTTTCTGAACACTCAAACACACACACCCCCCCCACACACACACACAGACAGAGACACACTTCTTTACTGAAGGACCAGTGACCTAGAAGAAAAGAAGAAAAAGTAGAAGATTATTATTATTATTATTAGGGCTGCACAATATTGAAAAAATCTAACATTGTGATTTGCTGTTAGTCAGCAGTATATTAGTATCTGAATGCAAATGATAAACTATAATACACACTCAACATGTGGTGTGACTATTGCGAATGATCACATTGCGATATTAATGCTGAAACGACATTGTATAGCCCTAATTATTAGTCTGATTTACACTTCACTATTGACCTTATTCTGTAATGTGGAAGTGCACTTGTTTATGTGATTGTTTTGAAACTTGCAATTCAGTAGCTTATGGGAGAAGAAATAGGGGAGAAGAAATTACTAAAAATAATAAATGGCAGAAAAAGGTCAAACTACTTGCTCTACAAACAAGCGTTTTGCTTTAACAATGTGCAAGCTGACATTAGCAACAATGTTAAATCACAAGAAATATCCTTGTATAATTACATGTCATGATACAGTTTGCAAAACTGAAATGAATCTAAATGTAAAAAACATGCTGTTATTTTGACTAAAATAAACATTCAAATGTTAAAATCAAAATATTAACTGCTACAAGTGAGTATACACAGTATAAATATACACTGACATTTGCGCATTGCATTTAACCCTTGTGTGGTGTTCGTATTTTTGTTACTCAGCCAGTGTTCATGGGTCTGGTGGACCTGCTAGAGTTTTGGCTTTCCAAATTAACACTATCAAACAATTTTATGTTAAATTATTCAACAAATGTTTACTTCATCCCAATTACAAGCCATATGAACAGCAAACATGGTTATTTTTTCCCCTTTACCTTTATTAGATCACATCGATGAATTAATGTGCTTCTCGTTTTTTTTTTATTAATGTTTTGAAAAGAATAAAATCAGTTATAATCAAGTGGAATGAGTGGAAAGACACAACACATTTACACATGAAGCAATATGTTTCACAACCATTGATTTTTATTAATTTGAACTTCATTAGACATAACTCATATAACAAATTACATTTTACATAGCACAAGTTGAACACATACAGTAGAAACATCAGTCTCGACACATAAGCCCCACTGAATTCTTTGCCTGTTTACACCAGCCTATCCAAAACATGAGGGGCAGAGTTTTACTGCGTGTGTGTTGCATATGTATTTCTTACACTTGCTGCATGTGTATTCAGTTTTCCTGTCCAACTTGGGTCCACAGACTTCACAGCGCTTCTTTTTATTGCTGCTGGCCACAACCTAGTTGAAACAATCAGAAATGCTACTAACACCTCTCTTGCAAGGCAAAAATGTCAGACATTTACTGCAACAGCATCACACACTTACTTCAGGCTCGGCAGATGGTGGTTCTGTAGGTCGGGTGGATGGGGCACCAACATTCTCCTCCTGAATTCGTCTCATGATGGCTGCAGAAGCTGGTGTTCTTGGAACACATTGTCTTCTGAGGATTTTAGGTCTCACCAGTGCCTTTCCCAGTTCCTCAAGAAAGAGGCGTCTCCTCTGGAGCTTCCCCCTGTTCCACTCTTCGTTCACTGCCATCCAGATGACAAAGGAGTTGTATGCTGAGATGTCCAACATGTCAAAGAATATCACCAGAGGCCAGCGTAGGGTCCTCCTTTTGCAGCTGTAGGCAGTCACCAGCTTGTCCATGTTGTCCACCCCTCCTTTCGTGGCATTGTAATCCATGATGATCTCAGGCTTTTGATGCTCTTGGTCACAGACTCTTCCATCCCTGTGTAGTGTACTCATGAGTAACACATTCTTGCCTTTCTTTGGCACATAGGAGACCAGGAACGTATCAGCTGTGTACACAAACTTGGATGACTTAACAGGCCTGTTCTTTATAGTCATCAGTTGGGGTGGGAGCTCAGATTTGTTTTTTCGTATAGTTCCTACCATGGTCAGCTTTCTCTTTAGAAGCTCCTGTCCTAGCTTGTGTGAGGTAAAAAAATTGTCACATGTGATATTGTGTCCACTGAGTCCCTGAGTCAGGTCCAGGACAACTCTCATCCCTTGATTTTTCTCAGGGGCTCCTCCATCAGGTTTCCCTGTGTAGACTTGTAAGTTCCAAGCATATGAGGAAGTGGCATCACAGGCAGCCCAGATCTTTATACCATATTTTGCAGGTTTCGATGGTATATACTGCCTAAAAGGGCAGCGGCCTCTAAATGGCATCAGCTGCTCATCAATGGCGACATTAGGCCCAGGGTTGTAAAACAGGGGGAGGCGGTGCACCCACTTATCCCACACTGTCCTGATGGCAGCTAGCTTGTCTCTCTGCCGTCGAGCTGGTCTGTCATCTCGGTTATCAAAACGAATAATCCTGGAAATTTTGTGGAAGTTTTCCAAAGACATTGATGCACGGAAAAGTTCTCTGCCGGTTTCTGCATCCCACAGCGATTCTGTGGATTCTCCTTTGGACCTGAAAACTCCAGCAAGGATAAGAACCCCAAAGTAGGCCTGTAAATCAATTTGGTCCATCTCCTTCCACCTCTCTCCAAAAACACGCATTCCTTCTAGATTACTGCAATCCAGAATAATTTTCTGAATGGAATCTGAGATGAAAAGCTCAAATGAAGACTTGATGTCCTGCACATGAGTAACTGCCAGCCGTGTTGGCCCTGGTTGCATCCTTATCACATTAGCAGCTCTGCAGGGTGGCTCATTTCTTTGGCAAGAAGACCATTCAATTTCACCATTTTTTGACATCCATATTTCTACACTTGCTGTCTGGTGGGCTTGCTCTGGTCCTGAAGCTGGCTGCTGACAAGCTGGTCCTGGAGCTGGCTGCTGATGGAGTACTCGTCTTCGTTTTGTTACTAAATGGTGCTCAACCTCATCCTCTTCTTCAAAGTCACTGTCAGACTCTGAATCTTCAGAAATGTGATCCTCATATTCTGAAACCTCTTCCTTGACATCATCATCAGAAGCCCCTCTCTCTTCCAAAATCATTTGCAAGGCCCTTGCAGCAGATAATCTTTTGGCCATCTTGATCAGTTGTGATAAGGAACCACACTGGCAGTCTTATTTATAGTATTATGCCCCTAATTTGCAGGTGGGACAGGGTATGAGAAAATAAAGCTTGGTTCCCGCAAGAGAGAGGGTAAAATGTGCGGGAATGTAAGAGCAGACAGTGTTGATAGTTGAATTTTTAACAATGTTGCAACTTTGTGCGGGAGCAGGGGGAGGGGAAGAAAACAGCAGCACCAGAAAGGAGGAAGACAGAGTGTAGGAACACTGGACCTACACTTTCAACACTTTTATTAGACCTGGGTCCAGTGGACCCGAACACCTTGTATGTAATGTAAATGCGTGGGGGGAGGTGCAGTATGCGGTCATTGAAAATTTGTTCGGATTTATGTTCTTCACAGAAAATAAGCCAAAGACAATGAATTTCAGGTTGAAAAAATAATTAATTGTTTAATTTTTCTTTTGAAAAAAACTGAAAACGGGTCTCACAGACCCGAACACCATACAAGGGTTTAAAAGTCTTTCTTTCTTAATTCCATATCAGCAGCATTGGCTATATTCATTATGGCAACACATGTATTTAATTTATAATTTACAATCATAATGGTTTCTTAATGATCAAGCATTGTACAAAAACACACAAATAATAGCAACACTGATAAAAAGCCATATAATACCTTTCTTTGAAAAATATTTAATTATTATTTTACAGAACATCTTGATGACAGCAAAGGTAATTAAATGAAAAATAAATACAGGAATATTATTTTAATATTTAAATATTAATACAAATTTTTGTGACTATTTAACTGTAGAGAAACAGTGAGTTAGTAAGTCATTAACTTTTTTTATGACTTGTGTGTACAATCCAGCACTGTGTACACATTAACAACATGAGCAGAATATTTTAAGCATTTGAACAAAAGCAAAATAATGTTATTATTAAGTCAATAAACTGCATTTTTATATTAATACGACGCAACTAGGGCTGCATGATACTTGAAACATATGTGATGTTGTTGAGTATTGTTGATGTAAATTTTCCCTACAAAAACACTATTTTTATTAGTTATCAAAAGGTAAAAAAATCTAGTTAATTCTAATATCGTATATTGAATATACCGTTTCCCAGTACTGGGTTGTGGCTGGAAGTGGAGGTCTGCATTCCCATGGCTGTACCCGACCAGATTTCTTGCGGCGTGGGAATAAATTTCCGAATAAAACGTGGTAGCGGTCTGGACTCTGTAGCACTCAGCTGGGTGTTTTTTGGGAGGCATATTTAATCGCTATAAATTTAAATTCTTCGCTGGCCCAATGTGTACCTACTTTATGCATAGAAATAATGCCGATATACATGAAACACAATCGGTAGTTGGCAAACATATTGAGTGGATATGTTTGTGAATCTGACTTTGAAAGAGTCAGTGCCTCACCAGCCACAAACCTCACCGCACGTCACTGTTCAAGGCAGCACTCATGTCTCATCACAAAGCGGCAAACAAAACTACCATTTAGCCTACAATCCTTGCACAACGTACACTTTTATCGGTTATCTCTCCCTTTTGGTAGTACCCAATTTTAATGTGAGATTTTGGAAACCAGATCTAAATTTAGCGAAAACGGTTGGGTAGAAAACAGGGCAGGTCAGGCAGCAGGTGAACAAAGGCTGAATATACAGCGGGGAGCGGTTGGGTGCGGAATAAAACCTGGCAGAAACGGGACTAAAAATTCAGTCCCATGCAGATCTCTTGCTGGAAGGGCATCTGCGGCGTAAAACACATGTTTGAATAGTTGGCGGTTCATTCTGTTGTGGCAACACCTGATAAATAAGAGACTAAGCCAAAGGAAAATTAATGAATAATTGAATGAATATACTATTAATTGCAATAACTTTATTAATGATTTCAAAGATTCTATTACCGATTATTCATTCATTCATTCATTTTCTTTTCAGCTTAGTCCCTTTATTTATCTGGGGTCGACACAGCTGAATGAACCGCCAACTTATCCAGCACGTTTTACGCAGCGGATGCTCTTCCAGCTGCAACCCATCACTGGGAAACACCCATACACACTCAATCACACACATACACTACGGCCAATTTAGATTACCCAATTTACCTGTACCGCATGTCTTTGGACTTGTGGGGGAAACCGGAGCACCTGGAGGAAACCCACACGAACTCAAGAAGAACATGTCACACAAATGGCAACTGACCCAAATCGAGGCTTGAACCAGCGACCTTCCTGCTGTGAGGCAATTGTGCTACCCACTGCGCCACTATTACCGATTATCTCATGATAAATACTTCTGCAATATGTTGTGCAGCCCTAAATGCAACAATTCAAAATTGCATTAAAGGCCACTTTAAAACACCAAATTTAAAATGTCTAAGGTAAATTAAGAATTTTAAAAGCAAAAAGTTATTAAATGATGCAAGAGGCGCGATCCTGACATAAGCCGTGCTGGATAAGTCACAAGAGTGATGATATTTGAGCCTTGTGCGACCAGCATTGCCAGCGTGATTCCTCTTACTCATCTGAACTTTAATAGATAGAAGCCAAAAGCAGGCTGGAGTAAAGCAGGGGTATCGCTTCACTTTTACAGTAGGACCCATTTATAAACACACAAGTGTGGAGCTAACGTCATTGAGCAAATTTAGAGAGAATAAGACTGATGCCATAAATACTCTGTATGTCAATAAACAGAAGAACATGTGTGCTCGTTTCCTTTTCTAGTTTCTACAGCTCTATTAACAGGATATTTGAATCACAATAATACACATAGAATTATTTATCTTTATTCGATATGGTTACCATTATCCACACTAGTTGTAGGCCTGGTAAGATGCAAGTTTGACTTTTCTAATTACTGTTAAAATAAAGAACAAAAATAAAAAAAAATATAACTAAAGAGAGAGAGGGAGAGTTTGCTAAACAGTAATTAAAAGTCACAGCTACATCTTAACAAAAACCTGAACTAAAACTAAATGAAAGAAATTCTCAGAATGTAATTTTTTTTTTTTATATAATTTGACAGATGTACCCCTTATCAAATTGGGAAGTAGAATAGAGTCTGTTAATAATAAACCACAGTTTATGGTGAACTGTAAATTAATTGCAAAAAAAAAAAAAAAGTCACATCTATGAATAAATCATTTTGTTTTTGTTTTCTTAAACATATTCTTCAAGTTTATAGAAGTCTCTATTATTTGAAGTCTCTACTATTTGAAGATATAAACTTCAACTCCAGAGCTGTTCTGACAGTTCACTCCATTAGCATTTTACATTTCATCATATCATTAAACTAATACTCAAGAATCTTCACCACCTCAAAATATAAGCAAGGTATCGTTTTACGACACAAGGGGCTCGATATTAGAAAAATCTGAGATTGCGATATTTTATTTTTTCTGCGATAAATATTACAATATGAACACAGTTTCAGAAGATGGTTTGAATAGCTCTATTTGATAATTTTCTTGGGTGTCTAACAGTATTTGGGTACAGAAATTGAATGATCAATGCAAAAAAAATGCTTCTCTTACTTTGCTTTGTCTTGTTTCTAGTCCAAATATCTTAAACAAAATCTTAGAGCAAGTAAAAATACTCTTTAGTTTTCACTGTCAGAGGAAATCAGTGAAAATTAAGAGATTTTGCTTCTTTTAAGGAAATTATCTGCCAGTGGGGAAAATAATGAAGTGAAATATAAGTGAAATAATCTTATTTTTGCAATGCAATGTAGCTATTTGGACTAGAAACAATACAAAAATTCTAAATAAGAAAGTTTTTTTTTTGCAAAAATCATATAAAAGTACATATAACTACAGTGATATGATCATAAATATGATTCTGTAGCTCCAGGTCAACTAAAATTTAGACTGGACATTGCATATCTTTGTGATGTGACTATTGCGCATGCGCACATTGCGACATCAATGCTGAAACGATATATATTGTGTAGCCCTAGTCGACACGGTGACAAATGTAGAACTATTTAACAGTACTGTACCTCAAAACAATAAAACAACAATAAAAATAATACTAATAATACGAAGAAGGCAATATTAAGACTTAAAATAGTTATTACATTAATTGTTTACCAATGAGTTTTATAGGAAATAAAACTTAATTTGACAGACAGTCAAGAATAATAGAATTTGGAAAGAAAATAAAATGGAATTTGGAAAAACAAATAAATAAATTTTACAGAGCCCTAGCCTCAAACACAACTGCTTATTTTTCCACCTTTGTAAATAAACAGGAAAAATTATGACAGACATGCTCTAGTCAAGATATACTGCATTAGTCTCATCCACTGGTAACACATCACAGCTAAAACACAAATGCTAAAAATATTCCACTCATGTTTAATTGCAGAAAACCATCAGTAGATAATTTCATCTGAAATACCCAGATTCTGAGTCTCCCTGTAGGCCACCAATACCCAGAAGCATCTCAAATAGATCAGTGCCACTGCATCATTCAGTGAGCAAAACCAATAACGGGTTCCAAGGGAAACTCTGACAAAACAAACAGCAAGACATGAAATTCACAGAAGCTTTGAAGTTTCGAATAAATTCTTACCAAGTCAAAAAAATATAAATCAGAGCTTAAAAAGCCCTTTGTTTGTCTCTTCACTAAGCCCTGGCTTCAGTTCAGCGCCTCGTCCATGTCTCAAACACAATCAGGATTTGTAAAGTGAAACCTCTGAAGACGTCTCTTCTCACTCAGCCCGTAATAAATACAAGCAATGGGAGGTGTTTGAACCCAATGTGCTCCTGTAGCACGAGTCGGATGCTTTTGTGGCAGCAAAGTCATTGAAAGCCACAAATAGCACACAGCAAGGGTCACGTGAAGACCAGCAGCTGCGTAGGTCAGTGATGCTTCAATCTGCTTTAGGCCTATCACTGCCTACTGTCACCAAACACCTCTGCTGCTTGCAGCTAGATGACACAAAAAACTTTTCAGCCGTTCAATAACATCTTGATATTTTAATAAATGTCTGATGAAAAAAAACAATAATTGCGCTGTCTGTGTTGGGGGTAACGTATTACATGTAACGCGAGTTGCAAAATGATATCACTTTTCTATAAGGAATCAGTAAAATAACACATTACTTTCAAAAATTGCAAATAGGATCTGTTACATGCAAGATGCAAAGAAAAAGCAAATGAAGCTATTAATATTGCTATTTAGATATGTCATAACTCGTAAGATATAAGAAATGCATTTGCAAATGGACTTTGCTTTTTCATTTGAAAAGTGGCAATCACTGCACATTCGCAAAAACGAAAATGCAAACGGTGATGCGAGATTTGCATTTAGATTGTCACAATTCATGCATCTACATTTTGAAAATGTAATTGCAAATTCCATTTGCAATAGCATTTAAAAATTGTCTGGGATATTACTTTTTAATTAAACAAATCAGCTTTTAAAGAAAAATTGCCAAATTAAAATTAACACAGGGTGTACTCTCACTAGGTACAGTTGCCTTTAACCGTGCCAAAGCACGCTTGCCCCCCACCCCCACCCCTTCTCCCCCAAAGGCCTGCACTTACATTGCATCCGAGCCTGAGCACACTTGCGTCATCGATAATGCGCTGTTCAGTTTAACAGAAGAAAAGCGCTCTCGCTCAGCACAGTGGAGATTTCTTTAGTTATATAATTTTAGTCGTTTGATATGCAGGGACACAGTCAAATTTTTCGCCAAACAGATCAGCCACTTTTGACGTTCATAAATAATCATAAAAGTCCTTTGCTCCAAAAAAAGCTCCAGGTATTAGGAGGTTTGCTGAAGGTGCAGCTGTCGTTCAGTGAGGGGTTTGCGTCTTTAATAAACTACAACAGTTTGCGTTCATTGAACAGTAACAATGATTAATAAATCCATATCAAGCAGTCCCTTAAAAGTGACGTCTTCAGTTCCGGGCTCAGGCGTGCTTTGCACTCACACTACAAACGTACTGCACCAAAGCCCAAGTGAACCACGCTCTGGCAGACCTCTTCCAACCGGGCCAGGGCCGGCCAACTGAACTGCGCTTGACCCTGATTCAGAGCACTCACACTTCTCAAACGAACTGGGAAATGTGCCTGGGCACGGTTCGGATAGCATAGAATGAGTGCAACCATAGCCGCGTTGAATCACATGCTCATTGAGAGAATGTGCACCCCTTGGGAACAGACAGAAATCAAGATGGCAGAGCCTTACATTTATGCGATGGAAGTCATCTCATTATTCTGAATGCATCAAAAAAAATAAAAAATAAAAAAAAAAAAATGGAAAAGGGGACTGTCTCGATGGACAGTGACTTTACTTGACTAATAAGCCAAAAAGTATCAACCCTATTGTTTTAAGCTTTCAATATTCTGCATGTATATCTCTGGGGTCAGCAAGTTCTCAGAAGATAATATTATCCTACATTACTATTTGTTGATGCTTTGTTTAAATTGCAGAGCTCCTCCAATAAAAAAAAATAAATAAATAAATCAAGCCTCAGCCAGGTAAGAAAAAGTAACGCACAAGTAACTCATAAGTAACATAACGCATTACTTACCATAAAAAGTAACTAAGGCTGCTTTCGCACCTAGACTTTTGTTCTGGAAGCTGGGGCATTTGCCCAGTTAGCGCGGTTCATTTGGCATATGTGAACAGGGCAATCGTGCTCGGATCCGCGCCAAAGCAATCGCTCCGAGAACGCCTGAATGAGGTGGTCTCGGCTCAATTGAAACGAACTCTGGAATGGATCGATTGTAGTGAGAAAGCGATACGATCCAAGCCCGGCTATATCACAGTGTTTTATGGATATGTAATAGGCATACGGCTATATGAAGAGAGAATTATGAGTAGGGCAGGAGGTCATTCCAGACATCCCAAGTTCCGGAAGCAAATGCACAGAGACTCCCGGATGCCCACAAACGAGTGATAATCTCCCGGAAATCACGCGTCTCCCTCCCGGTTCTCAAATACATCGCACACCCTTCTCATCACCCATCCCCACCGCATCCCTCCTAGCTCTTCAGACATGTCACGCGCACCCTGTCAAACAGGGCTGAGCGGGACTCTGCAAAATAAAGAGTGAAACTCTGACTAATGTGAGGAGAGTTAACTTACACGTGGCTTGTTTTAGCTCTTTTGGTCCATTTAGAAACTTTGCCATGTGAAAGCGAACCGCACCAAGAACAAAGAGCAACACTGTAACAATTTTAATCCCCGTTTCAGAACAAACGAATTGATGCACAGTAGGAGTGGGCGATATGGAAAAAATATCATATCACGATTTTTTGGGGGGAAATCACGATTCACGTTTTTTATCCCGATTTTTTTTTCAAGTTGGTTTTTAAGCACTATTTTGCAAATTACAAAGGTACAATACAACCAAACTAATGTCCCCATATAAAAATATACTCTTACTATGTATGTTTAAGAATATTTAATCAGGGCTCTAAACCGGTTCAAGGAACGGAAACAAATGACATTTGCAGGAGCAGAAAAAAAAAAAAAATGATGAACTTTAATCGTTCTGAACAGAAACGTTTACAGTTAGCCGGTTAATAATGTTATTTTATCGTTCTCTTTATTATATGAATTTGGGAGACAAAAAGCATTTAATTTAAATCATGTGTACAAATGTGACTGTGGAGCATACAACGTGAAATGCCCGCGAAGCAGATGTCATAAGCGAGTCGATTCTGATGCAACCTTGTCTTAAAGGTTACCGAGAACTTGCTCTTTCATGTACAAAGGTATGTTTCGGTTTAAGTTTGGCTATTAAAACTTGTATTTATACAAAACGAATTATTGATTGTCGATTGTTTTTAGATGGGTCTCCATAAAGAAAATCCTTTTGTTAATATTTCTCTTGTGACAAATCATCTGATAAATCGATCTGTATGTTGAAGGATGAGGGGCAGCTCATAAACATGATAGATAGCCTAAAGTTTTAAATGATATGATATATTAATCAAACCACCCAAGCATCTTCCATTCGGAGAATTACAGTAATTAATAGCTTAGTCCTTCAATGCATTAATAAAATACATTATTTACAAGGCTACTGAAGAAATAACCGAATATGCATCCGCATGAGGTAGGCTAACCACTCGTTTTTATATAAACTATAAATGTCTGGCCGTGATGCGTATTTATGCCAGTCTATAAAAAGATATTATAGCTCGAAACACTTTAAAATTTTAGAGAAAGTACATCAAGTTGGCACAACCAATGTTTGGTCTTATTAACCTGCAAGCAAAAAACAGAAATGTGCGCACATCTAAAAAATCTTGAAGGCAGGTGCTTGATCAGAAATAAACACTGTAGCAAAAGATCAAAAAAATCGGCAACACTGCCACTTTAGCTCTCAAAAAGTCTTTAATAGGCTAACACTCAAACACAACGTTTCGACCTACATGGTCTTTATCAGGTGATGAAGGTCGAAACGTTGTGTTTGAGTGTTAGCCTATTAAAGACTTTTTGAGAGCTAAAGTGGCAGTGTTGCCGATTTTTTTGATCTTATTAACCTGCAACCCATAATTAAACGTCATGTAGCCTACTTTTTGATTACTTGACCCGCGGATTAACCGGCACCCCTACACCCGTCGCAATGCACTGCAAGGCATTTGTTGTTTGCTAGTTTCAGCTCAACGCTAGATAAGGCAAGAAAATGAGAATGATACTTTTTATATCTTTAAACTAGGGCTGGGCGATATGGCAAAAAAAAAAAATCTCGATTTTTTCATAAAGTTTGACCGATTCACGATTTCGATTTCGATTTTTTATTTATTTTTTATTAATTTTTTTTTACTGTGTAACTACCTTACCAGCTTACCTTGTTCATTTAAATTTAAATAAATGCTGAAACTAGTTTTTTTCATGCTCACTTGTAAAAGAAAAGCAATAGTGTGACTAAACGCGGTTATGGCACTCTCTCATATAGGGATGCTAAATATAGCTACAATAGAAGTCACAGCAGGTCATATGTTGTGCAGCTTTGGGCAAATTTTATTTGGAGAGAAAATGACCAAAATGTAACTTGAAGATTAAAAAGGATTGGAGGGGAAATAAATATTCAAATCTCTGTACATAACAGAAAAATAAACAATGATAATGCAACAATAATTTATCTGTATTAGTGGCAAGGCAGAAATATATATTTAGACAGGCCTTGTCAAAGTGAGCGGGCACTTTCACTAATAAAAAATATAGCACTTAAATTATTTCATAACAATCAATAAAATAACAGCGGTTTTATATCAAAAAATGGTAATGATATAAAATATACTACATTTTGATGGTAAAATATAACCATTTAAACGATTTTGTATTTAAATATTAAATAACGAATGCATCAAGTTAAATATAAAGAACGAATGAAACAACACATAGCATATCAGGATATAAAGGACTATATTTAGCAGAATGCTGCTCATTTATCTTTGTAATTTTATAGTTTTATTTTTGTTATTTTAATTATTTTTTGTCTTCATAAATAACTAACGAGCTATAGACAAATATCTGCTTGACGTTTTAGAAAATATTTGTGCGTAGCTCCACCACCCAGTATATATTAAAGATCACCGTGAAAAAAAAAAACCCCACAGAAACCTGTTACATATCTATATACATTTAAAGGTCTATCTTATATTTAACTGAATCGTATAATGGCCTATAGCTGAAATGTTGGAAATTGCTTTATTTTTATAAAACATTTGTCGATACGTATTGATATTTTTTGGAGTAAAAACTGCCGACATTTAAGAATCCATATTTATTTTATTCATTCATTTTACTTGTTTATTGGTACATATATGGGTTATGATTTAATTCATACAGTACCTTGACAGCTACTGTGTCACTCCGTAATTCAAGCAAAAGTCCAAATTAAAGAAAGATTTGACTTTCTGCGGTGACCGACATTTACAACACGCCGTAACCGTTCTTCAGGTGGTGCGCGGGTCCCCGTCTCGCAGCTCGCGCGGGGAGACACAGACGGCTGCGGGACGCGAACAACAGCACGACGCGCATGGAAACATTCGCGAAGCTGGCTGGCTGACTGCGGGGCGCTTGTTGCTCTAGCGGGAAAATGTCCCGGTGTTCCCAAAGGCCGGTCCGCCCTGGCGCGCTTCCGCTACCAGCTGTGGCAGCACATCAACAGAGCCGCGACGTCAACACACAGAATCAGCACAATTCAGCACGGTTGCCTAACAGTTTAGAACGGTTTGGCACGATAGTGGAAAAGCGGCTTTAATATTTTTATTAAAAAACCGCGATTCCTCGATTTTGTAAAAAATAAAATCGTCTTAAAACGTAAATTCGAATTAATCGAAAAAAATCGGAAAAACCGCCCAGCCCTACTTTAAACCAACAAAACTATCTCGTGGTATGCACTCGTTTAATAAAAATCAATGTAATTGTATTCAGCATGCAATAAAGTGCCATAAAAAAAAACTAAACAGCATAATCTTTTGTATTTACAAGTTAAATTAATACTCGGCCTATGCCTAAAAGCACTAAATAACTTATATATTTATAAATTACATAATTAAACTAAATATATATATTTAGTATATTTAGTATATATATATATATATATATATATATATATATATATATATATATATATATATATATACACTATATATTATGCTAAATAACTAAAATAGGCTATATAATCTTATTCTCTGATTAAAACAAAAGTGATTTAGCAATGCTGTACCACTGACACAATTAATTACATTTTTCGTTTGATAAAAATATACGGAAACGAAATAAAATCAAAAGGTGGCTAGTTTGTAATTTGTTTTAATATTAATAAAATAACATGCTTGGACTAATTAAGCTTAACGGCTATACACTGCCAATAGGCCTTTAAAAAATATTATTTTACTGTGTACTGGGTTATAATGTATATTTTAAAATAAAAATCTAAATATAGCATGTCTCACTGTCATTTAAAACATGTAATTCATAACACATCAGAACTGTAGACCTACAGTGTGTAAACTGTATACAGGGGTTGTTGGTCAATAGCCTACAGCACAAAACGCTATTGAACTAATATCTCAGAGGGAGATTATGTTAGCCTAATTTAAGAGATTTAAAAAATAAAAGACATTTTTAAAAAGGAAGGCGTGTTTCAGCACTTGCCGCTGGATTAAGTAGACGGGGCTGGCTGTGTGTAGCGCCTTTAAGCGGCATCTGTCAATCAACTACTGCTGGTGAGCTGAAGCGTGCGTAAGAGCGCAGAGCCTGTATAGATAAAACCAAAAGCAAGTTCATATTATAAATATTTCATTAACAATACTTATCGAAAATTTATTTAATTTTACCCCACGAATATAATTTTTAGTTGCACCATTAGGAAATCAGGACACTCTAGAGCCCTGCAATACTTTGTAATAAAATAACGTTATTAACCGGTATTTTTTTTCTAGAAAACCGTTTTCGGAATGTTTTGTTTAATACTGAACGCCAGAACAGAAACGAAAAAATATCAATTCTGCCCGGAGTGAACCTAATGGATTTTTTTAACGTTTGTAAGCCCTATATGGCGATATAATGATTTTTCTGAAAAAGTGGATCGTGCAGTAATTTTGATCGTCCACGATCAAATATCGTGTTATCGCACAGCCCTAATTCACAGGTGTGAAAGCACTGCAAGTAATGCAAAAAGATACTTTTTTGGGAGAGAAACTCAATATTTTAATGCATTACTTTCAAAAGCATTTCCAACACTATGCGCTGTTTATTTAAACTAATTATAATCATATGACTGAAACAAAAAAAAAACAAGGTGGCAACAAATGCTCATTGAATCATTCACTCATATGAATCGAACAAAAATGCCTATTCTTTGAAAGAATAGTTCAGCCAAAAAATAATAATTACCATTTGCAAATGCTCAAGTGGTTTAAAACTATTTGAGGTTCTTTCTCAGAAAAAATATAATAAAAAAAATAATATATATGAAAAGTTCAGATGCAAAACCCTCTAAATCCATCTGACCTCTTTTCTTGTAAATGAGCATTTTCTATGAGGCACCCTCAGATTAGGTTCAGAAGTTTCATTTTATATGTAAAAAAAATAAATAAATAAATAAATAAATCGCCGTTTACATGGTAGACTCTTAATCAGAGTATTGTTTTTAAACATATTAAAATCGTATTAAAGTGTTGTTGCCCATGTAAACATACTCAATGTTTGACACCGTCAGGGCTCTGTGAACTTGCCTTTGTGAAGCAGCATTTTCTGTATGTATGTACATTAAAAGCAAGTATGAAATCACTGTTTGGAGCTTATGTAGGCCTACAGTTCAAAATTAATGTTTAACTGCATAAACAGTTAGTAAACACAAGTACATCTTATTGAACATCATTTTTTTTCATCACCAATTATCATAGTAGAACAGTTTCTCAAGCAGTTTGTGATGCATTTTGGAAACAGAAGATGAGCCCCTGGTCTAATGTGCAACCTGGCTTGAGAAACCCATTCTCAAAGACTTATTATTTTGGTAGCACACATATTCTGAATGCCTTCGGCAGAATTCAAATGAGCCATTTTAATCTAGATTAATTTCGAGATTAATCTAGATTAAAAAAAATATCTATGCCACCTATAATATAATGAACTTCTTATAATGAAAACATAAGAATTCAATTTATAACACAATGGATTATAATGTCAAGATGCACCTGCCTTTTCCTTGATTTGCTCACCGATGACATTTGTATTGTGCTCTATCCATTGATCAACAGTATATTCATAAAAAAAATCTGATTCATTCACAACATTCAGTTGCTGTAACATTCAGACATTTAATGCAAATATGCTTTTTTTGTAGCTTAACAATAAAAATCAAGCAAATGAATGGTTACGTTTAGGGCTGGACGATATGGCAAAAATTTATATCACGATATATTTCTTAATTTCGGCCGATACGATATATTTTCGATATCGATATGGACAATATTAAAAAGACAGGAAAAAACTGCCAAGAGCGCACACAATGGATGTCTGTACCTACAAATGACTACATCTGAATTTGTAAAGTCTATAATACCTCCAGGCTCTTATAACTTTTTTTTTAATAAAAACAGTACAAAAATTTTTTTATTAATGTTCACTTTTTATTTGTATTTAGCCTTTACAAACAATAAATATGAAATAAACAAATAAAAATATCAAATAAATAAAACTCTCAGACTTAGCTTATTTATATATATAGATTGGGCATAAATTAATTTTTTAATCTAGATTAATCTCGAAATTAATCTAGATTAAATGGCTCATTTGAATTCTGCTGATGGCATTCAGAATATGTGTGCTACCAAAATAAGTCATTGATACTCTGATTAAGAGTCACCATGTAAACAGCGATTTTTGATTACCTTAATGCGACTAAAGTCATAACTAAACAGAAATGAATTAAGACATGGAGTATGCAGATATTAGGGGCATTACTGACAAACTATTACTGTCATGTAGGACTTTTTGCCATATTTTCTGACAAGATCCACACAGGCGGCTGTCAGTAAAGGACCGCACACACACAGGCGCGCGGCCACACACACACCGCGAAATGAAGTTTTTTTCTTTCCAGTTGGCGTGCGTTATTAAATTCCATAACACTGTCACCAGTCTTTACTCATTATTTGAGTCTAATACCCCAGTTTGTCACGGCGCATGAAGAAAATGTTCATGAGTTTAAGTGAAACTGGCGATCTGCAGTTAGAGTCAGGCATCCTGCTGATCTGATTCAGAAGAGCACTCTTTAGACGGCCAGGTATACATCCATGTAAAATACCAAGGTAAAAGTCATCATAGCTTTCATTAGCTTGCGTAGAATAGACCCAGCTCCCAGCCCAACTTTGAGAATAGATTAACATTTTTTTTTTTGTTTTGTTTTTTTCCGCGCGATAAATTTGCACAATTTGCAGAGCACCGAAACTATAAGTTTATTGGAACTTAAAAAGCCGAACCACTTTCACCTCACTGCATTAGTCTTTCTTCTCTTATATCAACTACTGTATTTCATCTGCATTCTTACTTGTGAAAGCTTGTTCATTCACATCTGCATTCAGGGCACTCATTTTGTAGCTAAAACTTTCCGCGACGGTCACGGAGCTTAACCAACTGCTGTGCTGCCAAAGACTGTAAAAGACTGTGTGCTGCTGAGCGCTGGCAGCGTGTCTGTGATGTACGTCATCACGCAGGAGACATCACGCTCTTTCTGGCGGCTGAGCACTGAAAGTCATTCAGTGACAAGTGATAAAATGTATAAGATCTTATGTATATAATAAAATATATATATGCAAATTTATATCGAAATACCGGAAATGGGTTCAAAAATCATATCACCGTTTGTGAAAAAAATCTATCGCGATATATATTGATATCGAATTATTGTCCAGCCCTAGTTACGTTAAAATTTGAAATGACAACGTGTATCAAAGGCATTACCCCCAACATTCTGCCTCTCTTCTCAGAGGGGATGGGAGGCCAAATCAAAGGTTATCATGGGTAACTTTGGCCCGTATGCCCTAGTTTGGGCATCTCTGCCCTAAACTGTTCTTATTAGCCAACCAAGCACAGGTTTCTTTGTTTTAGGTTAGTATGTTGCTTGTCAATAAATTCAGTTGTCAAATGATATTTGTAATATACATTTATAAAAAAAATGTTTAATAAAAGGGGGAAAAATAGACACTGTAATCAATGATTGGTATCGGCCGATATGGCTTCAAGTGATCAGTAATCGGCCTCAAAAATCCTGATCGGAGCACCTCTATTAACAAAACATGATGTATACATACTGCTGATCACCAATTGGTCAGCGAGAACAGCCAGCATCATTGGATTTGCAAAAAAAAAAGTTCTCATGAAATCAGGCAGTAGAAGCAACACAACTACAGCAATAAAACCACCCACTTTAAGCGGTACTAAACTGCAGTGGAAGCACAAACCGGACCAAGGAAAACTTAACTGAAGTGAGCCAAGCAATATAGTAAAGTACCACACAGAGGAAAAGCAAAATATCAGAAGTCAGAAGTCCAGAAAATGTTTGTTTCTTGGCATTTTTTCATTTTGGGACCAACTTAGAAGTTTGATGAGACCCTCCAATGGGTCTTGTTACCCCTGGATGAGAACTACTGGTGTAAACAAAGCACAACAACCACTACTGTCTACAAAAGCATCCTATATTGAATCAATTCTCAATAGCGGCCTGTCAACTTGAACATTGGTGTACTGGGGTCTGTTTATTTGGGGGGATGGTAATGGAACAAGGTCTGCGTATTACACAGCCTAATGCTGCTGTGTGGAAACACATGATTGAGCAAGGCATCCTGGAGCACCTGGCATTCACAGCCCTGTAGAGTAATGAGCACGGCTAGATCCACTTTAAACCACCACAGCAACACTCGCACGGAAACTCGTGCTTCTGTCCAGAGCTATAAATCTAGTCAGTGGGCTGGGAGAGGGCCTTGCCCCATTGTCCACCAATCACAGACCACTGGCAAAAACGAGAGGCATCTGAAAACATCAGACAGTCACATTGTGTTTGGATACACGCACAAGCACATGCACACACATATATATATATGACTGTCAACATCTGATTATCAGAGTCATACAGAGGAATCTAAGTTATTCAAGTAGGCCTATCACGATAAGGAATTTTTGTTGTGCCTATACGTGACAATACATATTGTCACAGAATTTGTTGCGATAAGTGATGTTATTGTCATTTTGAGATCATTTTATGCCACTGATTATATAATCATTATATAACAACATAATAATGCAAATAGCCAACAACACTTTAAAATGCATACCATTCTTAAGGTTATTTAGACTCTATAATTTGATGTTAAAAAGGTAAATGTCCTATTATATACATCATTACATGTACAATTATATACATTGTAAAATGGCTTATTAAACGTTATTTGTGAATTTGTAAATATATGTTGCAACAGTAAAAATTACTGAGGTAATCTCCAAGTATTGGATGATAAGTTGATATATTGATTATTGCGTATAATTTCAAGATAGACAATATAAACAAATACAAATAAATCAAACAAGATATATACGTACATTATGTATGCATATATCAATTGTTCAAAGCCACAGACATTCTCAAAAACAAAAGAATCATGACAAGTGATTCATGACTTGTCCATGCCAAAGTTTCAGCTACAGATCTGGCCGTTTCACTGTCCAAACAAAACTCTGTCAAGACAAAGTCACCCTAACTTGACATGCCCTGTAAAGTAAACACAGTCTACCACCCTTCAACTCTACATTTACACCTTCACTGTCAGTGTGCTCTCACTCACATGAACAGGAGCATAAGTCTAGGGCTTCTTGATAATGGGAAAAATCATAAAATCACAATTATTATGATCAAAATTGTAATCACTATTATGGAAAACAATTATCAGTGGACCACACTACCAAATCATTTTATTTACACATACATATTTTACACAAACACAAGTTTTTATCCTTAGTAAAAAATACTACTTATTATTCCACCAATCCATTCGCAATAAAATATAATTGTTTAATATATAACAATTCTCAATATAATAAAAAAAGGATGGGACAAAGTAATAAACTAACAAAAAAGTCATCAAAATTAATAGAATAAAATATACAAGTGAAACAAACTGCTTGAATTATAGTCTTCACTGTAAGAATTAAACCTGCTTTGTCAGTCGCGAGTGATTTTGTCTTTGTCTTTTGTTATTTGATTAATAACGATAAGCACAGTTGATGACAGGAATATAGTGCGCTGTCACAATTTTGAAGTTTCGATTTTACATGCCTTTTCATTTCTGAAATCTTTTGTTTAATTATAGCATAACAAACGAGGATTTATGTGAACCTCTTAAGGCCCAAAGTGTTTTTACATGCATTTTTTATTTCTCTTTGCTATTTGGGCTTATTGGAACCTAATTAGAATAAAAATCTAAGTATCATCTTTTGATATGATGTATACTTTTAGAGAAAAATGATGTCCATATATGTGGACTTGTAGTCTAAATTTACATAAAACACTTTTTCCCGAATTTTCTTTTATGCAAATTTAACAGATTTTTTTTTTTTTTAACTTACATTGACTATTAGAGAGTAAAAACAACATTTTGTCCCATTTCGGACTGTTAAAAATAGGGTTTGGGACATTTCATATGCTGCAAAACAGTTGCAGCCAGGATGACATTGTATGTCTGTAACAAAATATAAAACATTCAAAGTATTTTAAATAGCCACATAAGAGCTAAAAATGTGCTGTCCACGTATGTGGACACTCGGGCCCTAGGAGGTTATTATTCACCAAGCGCCATATTTTCACATGTATTTGACCATTTTAGGCACACAGCTTAAGCTAAAAGACTTTACATGTGTGTGTTCTGCTCGTTTCTGAGGCTTGAGTGGAAAAAGTTCTCTTTCTCACTTAAAAAAAACATGAATAAATCAAATACACCAATAAATAAAGCACAACCTATGCTGCAAAAGTCACGTTACATGATTTCACTGATTTCCATTAATAGTTTGATGTTAAAGTTTTCATAATCATTGGAGGCCTCAACCTTGCCATGAAAAAAAAAAAATTGTGTTTGCTAAAATATTGAAACCATTTCTGCGTTTTTTGTGTAAGCAAGTATTTCATAGTGCTTTAAAAATATTCAAAAATGTCTCTGTTAATGTTTTCAAACTATTATATTTGATTTACCAAAATCACACAAGTGCCAATTTCACATTAGTCACAACCACAACGGAGAGACGTCATATATATAGCAAAGCTTTTTCCTCATAAATGTAAAAAATGTGAAATAAAATAAAAATCCATCATGTTTGTTCTATAAAGAGCATCTCTTTAATTCACAGAATTTCTACAAAGTATGTTGACTGTAAATTCAGACTTTTTTCATCACATCCATCACGGGTGTTTATTTCCTCATTTAAAATATAATTACTTTTTACAGATTGATATTTTTCTGATCTCAGAACTCTGTGGACAGTAGAGTTGTGGACATATTGAATTTTGCTTAATTGTACAGCCCGACATCAGTCAAATTAATCGGTTTGAATAAAATCTAACCTAATGGTCACACACAAAACATTCTTTTTTTATTTATTTTTTATTACAACCCATAAAACACAAATTCATTCATATAAACCATACAATAATGCTTTTCACATCATCATTTACGCATTACTGGGTTGAATGAAACAGTAGCACCTGGTTTTCATGAATATTTGAGTTCTTATTAACAATTTTCGAATTATTGGTATAGCATTATTTACTTGTTGATAATATAAACGTTCACTTTATAACTCTGCTTAATGGAGTGCAGTTTGTACTTTCCTCAAACACACTGAAACACTATCATACTAAGGACACGGTCACCTTGACCATTATATTGGAATTTGCTCAACGCTCCATTTCAAGATACAAGAAAAAAAAAACTGTCTGAAAATTGTACTTTTGATGACTGTTCGACAATGATTTGTTGCATCAGTCGTTTCTGCAGGGTTTAAAAATTAAAACCCTGTAAATTTCAGACTTTTGCAGATTTGAAGGTTTTGTAAATAATTTGAAGGGGACACACTATGTAAATACATGCTCTATTTAGTATTAGTAGTGACGCATCAAAAATTTGAAAATACTTTGTATGCATTACTAGTATTAACAGTTAATTAACTAATTTATCCAATAATTTATAAACAATTAATTTCATTATTTGTTTTTCAAAAAAGTCTTAAAGGACTAAAAACAATCAACAGAAATAAATTTTACTGTAAATTCTGATCACTGTAAAAAGTGACAAGAACAGCCTCGTATTAAAACACAAACAAATTTTTGCTTACAGGCACCGAAAAAAAAATCTAAATTAAATGTAATTTCCATACAACATAATCTTAATTTTTATGATTTAAAAATAACTTCTTTATTTTTCATCTCAAGTAAACATCTTGATTTAAGGGTGTTTATTTATTGCATTAAAAATACTCAGTATTTTATGTTTAAAACCATCATTTTAACAATTTAAGATTTTACGATAGAGCTTTTTAAATTGTGCAATTGTGATTTAATACGTTTTTATTAATCACTGTGTTCACAAAGCAAAATTGCAATATTAATGCATCATGTAGTACGTTTCATTGTTTATTAGTCATAATTAGGCCTACACAGAATCTGCGCGTGCAGGAATCTGCCGATTTATGCAGATTTTTATCCAATCATTTTACTTGTGTAACTATATAATAGGAGTGTCAAAATTAATCGTTTCTTCGGTGCACCGCGATGCAGACGCGGACAATTCGGTATCGGTTCAGTAATAATCATAACCGGTTATTATACTGACGTCATTTATCTCACATGCGCTATGTCACCGTAGCTTACTATGGCGAGGGAGGCGAGCCGCGAGCGCAATTATTTACAACGCTCTAACTACGAAAAACACACAATGTGCACAATTTCACTGCGTGTGTGTTTGCTGAACACTGTTTCACTGAAACTTACAGCAAAAGCCCCTATTTCACGGTGATTAAGAGAATGAAAGTAATCTTCATTTCTCTCGCTCTGTCTCACTGTGGCCCATGAGTGCATCTGTGTAGAGCGCCAGCGTGTAAGAGCCAATCGCAGCCCTTTCTGTTGAGCGCGTGACCAATCAAAGGGGTGTAAGAAAGAACTTGGTAGTCAAGGCAGAAAGCGAGCGGGATATTTATATTTGTTTATTTGCTATAGACCATTTCAATGTGGTCATGTCATTGGCCCATGAACATTTACTGCTTGACTTTAAACTATTTCCTAACTGTAACAAGAGGCAATTCAATCATAACTTGATTTTAAATCAGCCGTCATAACACTATTTATCAATATGTGGACCTTTTTGGATTCTCAGAAGCAATGGAAATTAAAAATGTAAAACAGGAAATACGTTAGGGCCATTGTTTTTGTTTACATCCCTCGAAATGGTCTATGAATGCTCGTGTTGTTTAAAGGTACAGTTTATATTAAAGGACAAAATAGTTTTACAAATAGTATATAAATATATTTATACATTTTAATACAAGAATTGTTGTGCTGTGAAGAAAATAAAAAACTGTGTATGGAAAGCATCGTCAATGCACCGTGATGCACCGAGATATCGAATTGAACCAAATCGATGGCATGATAATCGTAACCGAACCTAACCGTGAGACCAGTGTAGGTTCACACCTCTACTATATAATGTATGAATTTATATTTATTCAGTTTTTAATTTCAGCAATATTGACAAATATGTAAATATTTATATGATTTATTTACAATAGTTTGTAAAGTAATATTTTCTCTCTTTTAGTAGATATACTACAGTATATGAGAGACTTGCTTTGCTTACCAATTAAGTGGATCTAATTCGATTTGAATTAAAACATTAAATAAGTTAAAAAAGTTAAAAAAGTTAAAAAAGTTATATTTTTACTTCATATAGAGTTTTTAGTTATGATAGTCCCATCACTCTGCATAAATTCACAGTTTTTTTTTACAAACTTCTGTGCAGAAATAGCAAAAAATGTCCGCAGATTCTGTCTGTCCCTAGTCATACTACACTGGTGCTGCACATGCATAATAATATTCAATATAGCTAACACTTGTGTGGAAGCACACATTTTAAACTGTATCTGCAATTTACATTTTGGCTTCAATTGTTTTCAACTTTTTGCTTCATTAATCTACTCTTAACTATTATTCAACAAGCTTTTCTTCACACATAAAGAAGAGTATTATGATATTATTATCAAAGGGACACAATTAAATTTACAAGAACTTTACCAAAAATCTCATTGAAAAACACTACATTAGATTAAAATACAAGCATTTTTAAGGATTCCCAGCAGCCTGAATAAAGCACCACCTCTTTCTGCTGAAGATAAGAGGACGCTTTGTAAACAGTCATATCTACAGTTTCCGTGTAATAACTCTAAGCTATAAATCATTTTTAAAACGTTATAGAATGCATACTACAGGTACGCTGTTGTACAATCACATGGACAGACTTAAGATTCTAATAATGCTCAATATTTAAATGTTTATTATTTGCATGAATTATACAAAGTAATGTTTGGTATTATCACGTAGTAATCAGTAAATACTTGTTCTGCTATGCACATTGTCTGGATGCAAGTAACGTATTACATATACTAGTTGTTTTGTGATAAGCTTATTTTGCTAATGAATGAAATAATCCTCGTTAATTTTCTCATTGAAACAAAACGTAAACAATAGTCACCTTAAACCGCAGCCGTTTCTTCGCCTCGCCACGATTCAAATTAATGGGGTATTTATTTTATCAAAATTATTATTTTGCGCTAAAACGACGAGTTTGGGGGTATACATGAAAACGAAACAAATTTCCCGCATTTTTGACGTCATAATAAAGCGCATCCCCGCCCAAAACAGCAACAATGCGGACTGTCCGAAGCGCGTGGCGCACACTTCGCTAGTAACGTTACATTCAGAAGTTTGATTCATTTAGCAAATCTGTTCTTTCGAACGGTTCAGTTTATTGAACAATGAAATGATTCGTTCATTTTTACACTGTGCTTGCGTCAATGATATTACGTTGTTGTTTTGTGCTGTTTTCAATTAATTACCCATATAATTAAGCATTAAATGCCTAAGTAAGCATATATAAATCAAAAATGTTTATTTTGCATTAACATTACATATATTTTGATCTTAAATTGGCTACAGTTTAGAAACATAGTTCTTCAGTTTTTAATCTCAAACACAGTTTAAAAATTAGAAACCTTTATACTATTTGTAAATATAAATAAACATGCATATAAAGAATTTGCATAAAAATTTTATTAATAGCCTACTATTATCCTTTAGATGCATATGATTATTTGCAAATCAGTTGCGACTCGGTTCCTCTGAATCAAAAGAATTGAATCTAAAACTTCGGTCTGGAATCACAAAGCCCGGCCGTGACAGATGAGCTACAGATCTGTGAATGTACAACGGCAGTAACCAGTTTAAAAACATTAAGAAAACGCTAATTTAATGCAGTAGTGATCATTTTCACAAACCAGTGTTTTCTCACTTAATGGTAGTAATGGTTTTGTTTGAGGTTTACTCATACATTCCACTCTTTTCCAAGTCTACACACAATGAATCACACGCGCTCTGTACAAGGACGCGCCAGCTTTCCACGTCAACGATTTTAATGCTGAAATAAAGACTGAATAATCACTACAAACACATTAAACTAAATTGAACAGATTCACACTCGTTAACCATCATCCATTCGCATACGGAAAGTTCACGCGGTATCTCCTCATCTCTTACAGCGTTGCATCAGCCCTTAAATGGACAGCAGCCACAACATGTGCATCACAGACTAGACGAGAATATACAGAGGTTTATAAAGCAACCTTAAAATAGTGCACGACATCAAAAAGTACGTTAAAATGAGGAATAATCCAGTCACAGCTGTTCAAAAAAATCGCACGTGCTACATTCTTACCTTTAGGAAGTCCGAATTAATTCAGTCCACGACCTCAAAACTGACACATTCCAGCTCGACGAAAAACAAACATTCAGCCGGCAGACAACAACAGCTAGCTTTCTATTCTTACTAGTATTTTACTATAAAATACCAGTACCCCTTCACCCTCGAGTAAACCCCACCCATAAGGGATCATTGGTGGTTTACTACCATCCTTCCGCGTTGCCAGCACCTAAACCGAGAGCGTTCCTGTCTCATTTGCATCCCGTTCATTTGCATTCACATGGAACATCGAGTCTGCCTATTAAAGGAACAGTTCACACACACACAAAAAAAATCCTTTTGCGGTTAATGCACACCAAGATGTAGGTAGGTGACCCCCCCCCCCTAGAATTCCACTCAAGAGCAACACAGTAAATAAAATAAATAAACAAATAAAAACAAGGTGGTTCATTCTGCTGTGGCGCGATGTGACCCTTGGAAAAAGGACATAAGCTGCGATTGAAAGCAAAATAAAACAAATGAATCGACTAATTCCTGCTTCCTTAAATTTCTTAATTGAATTAAAATTTACTTTTCTAGTCATCTTAACTTGCATCAATCAAACTGTCTACATTTATTAATTTAACTTTGTATAAAATTCATTAAATTAGTTCAAATTTAATTAACTTATTAAAATATGCTAATTAGCCTATAAAAATATTTGTTGTGATGTCTTATCATTTCATTATTTACAGAGTGCATTCATTGTTTGTCTTATAAAGCAAAACAATCAGTCTTTGTAAGAAGCCAAATATTATTTACATTATACATTTAATCGAGAACACTCCAAGAACACTTTTGTGCACAAAAAATCAAATAAAAACTGTAAAAACAACTTTGTTCGCCAACATTTTAAATGCAGTTTATTACAGACAGTACAATATATTGACATTAGAGTCAGCAGTGCAACACGCCAATGGCATATTGCCCATAGTAAATGCGCACCCTGTTTATAGAGGTATGCGCGGGACTAATTTTTTTAGTCCCGCTCCCGCCAGGTTTTATTCTGCACCGACGGCTCACACTGTATATTCAGTCTTTGTTCACCTGCTGCCCGCTTAGAATAGTTTTCTACCCGAAGCGACCATTCTCACAAAATTTAGATCTGGTTTCCAAAATCTCACATTTAAATTGGGTTTTACCAAAAGAGAGAGATAACTGATAAAACTGTTGTGCAAGGATTGTAGGCTAAATGTCAGTTTTGTTTGCTCCTTTGTGATGAGACATGAGTGCCGCCTTATGGCCCGTTTCCACTGAGTGGTACAATATGGTACGGTTCGGTACACTTTTATGGCCATTTCCACTGTCAAAAGGTGTATTGAACCTAACCGTACCATACCCCTTTTTCGGCACCCTTTGCAAAGGGTACCAAGGGTACCAAAAGGTGGATCTAGACTCCCAGCTGAACACTATTGGTTACAGAGATACGTCATTCGCTTGCGCAACAAGCCAAAATGAAAACAAAGGAAGTGCCATGTTTTAAATACACAGCCAAGAGATTACACAGTAATAATATACATATAATAACGAGCCATGGTCGACCCGAGCTTAAACAAACCTTGTCGTTGTCTTGATGAACAGCCACAAAGCCAGGAAGAACAAAATCTGCTGTGTCCTGTTGTTGTTTTATGAGCCTGTCTAAAAGTGATCATTGAAACGCTTTGATATCCGATCATGTCAGAAAGGAACAAACGCGAGAGTAAAGCGCGAAATACAAAGGAGAAGCCGGAAAAAACAGCAGCAAATGATGCGTCTGCAACCTAAAACATGAACAAACTGCCATGTTTACCTATTATCACCTTTCGGACTATTATGAACTCAGAATGACGGAATTACTTTCTAACAAGAGGCTACACGTGCTGCTGAAGATTAAAGACACATATGAGAGATTTGCACTGACTGTGGGCTATGTAGCGTGTTGTTTTTGAACCTAAATAAGGACTAAATGTATGCTGTGTGTAGTTTTTCTGTAATTGGTAACATATCGGAAACTGTAAGGGTCTGTATGTGTTCAAATATGTTGCATTTATTTATATTTTTAGATAATTGCAGACGTTACAGTAGGCTATTTCGCACTGTCATTGATCTTCAGTTATAATCAAATCATTTTCATAGAAAGGTTATTAATAAACATTTATATAGAAGTATTTATGTGTATAAAGCATCTGTTTTGTGAGAAGTGCTTCTCATATGATATGTGAACGATCCATACAGCTTTACTGTAGACATTTTCTCGAGAGAAAATGACGTTGTCTGAAACTTTTTGTCGTTCGCCACACCCACATTGGTACCCTTTTAGCAGTGGAAACGCAAGCCTGATAAAGGTGACCCGTACTGTACCGTACTGTACCACTCAATGGAAACGGGCCATTAAAGGTTCCAGTCTTCTGAAGCTGGTCGCAGACCGGATGCGCCGCTTAGCGCTGTGCTAGGGTGCACATATGACATTTGCTGGATGAACACACTCGCATATTATTTAAAATAAAACTATTCAGATGACACTCTGTGGTACGGCAGAAATATGAACATGAGAAAGACTTCCATACATCAGATTTGCCTGATGTGGGTTCCCTAACAGCAAACTGACCTTTTTCTAATGCAAGCTGAATGTCCTTCAAGGACAGTGCATCTTCAGTTTGCCATGGTAAAGCCTGCTCTGAGGACCTTTGTGCAGATGATGCACGCACAGACTGTGTGAATAAAATGCACATGCAGAAAGCACTGGTCATGCATTCAGCATGTGTAACAGTCGTGAGCACTGGCTGTACTGTGTGACTGGCTGTGCTCAATAAGAATGAGGAAATCACAGATATGATGTTCCGAAATAACATCGGGACTCAGGAGCGCTATATTGTTAGATCGCCCGCTCCCGTTCAAAGTACACAAGAGTTACCGACCGCTACCACATTTTATTCAGAAATTTATTACCATGCTGAATGAAATCTGGTCGGGTCCCGTGGCTCCAGCAGTACAGCCACAGGAATGCAGACCTTTACCCTTTGTATGATAGACCACTGTCACACATGAAATGTTTTGACAACATTTTTGGTTCTTCCTCTGGATTTTAAACAACTCAGAATCATTATATTCTATGGAGGAAGAAGTAGCTCTTTGATTTCATCTCAAATGTTTTAATTTGCATTTGAACGTGATTAGTAACAGAATTTTTATTTATGGCCGAACTAATTATTTAAAATAATTTAGATTCTGAAGTTTGATGTTAAAAAGATAAATGTTTTAATATAAACCATGAGTATGGCCTTTTGAGGCCCATTGCATGTGACATAGCAATGCAGTTTTCCCTGCCCACTGACTTATTGACAGCCGTGTATTACTTCAGTCTCAATATTAACACATATTATCACATCCACAAGACAGGATTTGCTAAGAAACTGGCATTAAAATATCTGTTTTATCTCTCTGTGATCAGCTGCACATCAAGGAGGTTTACAAGTTTGAAACATTTTTAAAATACATTGAAAAAAAATCTTTTTGCAAAATTATTGCAAACAATTTATATGGGTTAAATTTAAAGAAACAAATTAAATTGTGTAATGTTCAACTTAATGGATTAGCTTAAATTAAACCCAAATAAATTGTTTACAACCACTTAACTTAAAAAAAAAAGTAAATACGATGAATCATCTTTAAATATTTTTTTTCAGTGCAGTGCATATTTGTAATAAAGAAAAGAAAGTCGTATGTAATTCATCACTGCTGGAATAACCACTGCTATAGTGTCAGCAGGCCACAACTATAAATAAGAATGCTTCAATCACACAACAGAAGTCCCAGTTTATAAATTTTAAATCATGTTTATTTGTCCAGTAGCATAATGGATCTCCATATGTTTATATCCTGTCACATTTGCTGCAAGTAGATGAGCAAAACAGGACAAAGTTAAATGCTTGCGTGTGTGTGTGCACAGTGAACATTGTGGGTTTCTAAACAGTCATAGTTGAATAAACTTAGAGCACAGAGAATGGGAGAGTACACCACAAATACATTTTGTGCATTCCTATTTGCTCAAATACAACTCTAAATTATATTTCAGTGCAGACAATATAAACACAAAATATTTCATGTTTTTTTCTTGTCAGCTTTATTTTATTTGTAAATATACATTCTTTCCAGTCATTCAGACCTGCAACACATTTCCAAAAATAGTTGGGACAGGAGCAGTTTATGGGTAGTGTGTGGTTTGAAACAGGTGATGTCAACAGATGATTGTAATTATGATTTGGTACAAAAGTAGCATTCAAGAAAGGTCTAGTCCTTTAGGAGCAAAGATGGGCTGAGGATCGTCCATCGCCATTTTCCAACAAATTCATGAGAAAATTATTGAAATGTTTAAAAACAATGTTCCTCAAAGAAAGATACGAAGACATTTGGATATTTCACCTACAACAGTACAAAACATAATTAAAAGGAATTTCAGTGAGTAAAGGATAAGGGCACAAGCCTAAGCTGAACAACCGTGATCTCCGATCCCTCAGGGGGCACTGCATTAAGGATCATCATTCATCTATAAGCGATATCACCACATGGGCTTAGATTACTTTGGCAAACCTTTGTCGAGTACCACAATACGTAGTTACATCCACAAATTGCAATTAAATATGTACTGTGCCAAAAGAAAGCCCTATGTTAACAGTGTCCAAAAGCGCTGTCGACTTCTCTGGGCTCGGAGGCATCAGGGATAGACCATCACACAGTGGAAACATGTACTGTGGTCAGATGAATCAGCATTTCAGGTATTTTTTGGGAGAAATGGCCGCTGTGTGCTCCAGACCAAAAAAAAAGACGATCATCCAGACTGTTACCTACAACAAGTCTAAAAGCCAGGGTCTGTCATGGTATGGGGTTGTGTCAGTGCCAATGACTGTATAAAATATGGATGACGCGACAGCGCCATTTCCCCATGAACGCTGTGAAGGAAAAATGCCTCGTGACGGGCACAAAATTGCACAAAAGACTGCTGAAATTGGAGCCTCGGCTGCTGGGCATGTGCAGAAGGACTGCCTGATGGAGCCAGAGGAGGGGCCCCAATCGAGCTTCCAACCAAATGCTTGTACATCAAATCAACCACGCCCCCCCGAACTTCTCACTTAATCGCCTGTGTCTGCACTATAACAAAGTCTCGCTAATGTAAATATAAGCACTTACATTTAAAAACACCTTATAATATACGATTTAAAAACTGTGTGATGTAAGCTGTTATAATTTAATAAAAGTAATACATTCAATTCAATTCAATTCATCTTTATTTGTATAGCGCTTATACAATGTAGATTGTGTCAAAGCAGCTTCACATGGAAGATTATAGTGAATTGAAACAGTGTCAGTTCAGTTTTCAGAGATTATTCAGTTTAGCTCAGTTCAGTGTGGGTTAATAATCACAACTGAAAGTCCAAACACTGAATAGCAAATCCATCGATGCGCAGCTCTACAGATCTCGAACCATGCAAGCCAGTGGCGACAGCGGCGAGGAAAAAACTTCACCAATTTGCGAAAGCGAAGATTTAAAAAACCTCGAGAGAAACCTGGCTCAGTTGGGCACGACCATTTCCCCTATGGCCAAACGTCTTGTGCAGAGCTGCAGTCTAGGCGCAGGAAGCTGAGCCTCAGTGAAGACTCGTCTGTCCTTGGAGCATCACAGGAATCAGTCTCATGCTCTCACTCCACGATGACCACCACAGCAGCTGCTCAGGATATGGCCTGGTCCAGAAAACCTTGGGATCATCTCGTCGCTGGTCTCGGATCGCGTCAGTGGCACTGCATAGTCTGAGGGCCTCGAGATGAGTACCCCCAGGTGGAAATACAGAATAAGGAGAATAATTAGCTTAGCTGCTGTTCATAGTGTATATAAATGAGAACCAAAATCATGTGTGGGGCACATCATGCGTCATACCACTATGCACTGCACAGAGTGTATGCTTTGCTAAAAAGATAGGTCTTTAATCTAGTTTTGAAGAGGGAGAGTGTGTCTGAGCCTCGGACATTATCAGGAAGGCTATTCCAGAGTTTAGGGGCCATAAATGAGAAGGCTCGACCTCCTTTACTCGACTTTGATATTCTAGGTACTACCAGAAGCCCTGTTTCAGCCAGGTTTCAGCAAGACAGAGTGCATTTAGATTGTTATCTGTTATTATTTCATTTATGATAAGCGTTTTAGGTGCTAGTGACCTTATGTTTAGGAGACCAAGCTTTACGAAGTTTGTATTATCATGTTTTATTGGATTTTCAGCTTTTATTCTTAATAGATTTTTTCTAGAGCACACAGTACGTTTATTTGTTGATCTAATAACACGAGGAACAGACACAGTCTCTATGGGGTAAGCTAGACATGTATTACTGTAATTTAAGTGGGACGAACAAGAGTCTATATGGACAAAATGTGAATTTTTACTTACTAGTAAGACAGAACGAAGCATCTTAGAGATGTTGTCCGACAGCAGTTCAGCTCCAGCTCGACTAGGGTGCAGCCCGTCAGGACGGAAAAGCCTAGGACGCTCCCAGAAAAGATTCCAGTTATTGGCAAGGAGCAGTTTCTGTTCATTACACCATGTTAATAGCCATTCATTCCGAGCAAAAAGTCTACTGAACCTTTCATTTCCTCTGCGGTAGGTAGGAAGCGGTCCAGAAACGATGATCTGCGTGGCGGGCGAGGTGTGTCGAACCGTCTCGATGAGGCTCCTGAAGTCCCTCTTCAGGATCTCCGACTGGCGGAGCCCGGTGTCGTTCGTCCCCACATGGAGGACAACGGCACAGAGGCTCTCGCCAGCGCTCAGGATACTCTGAATCTGTGTAGAAATATTCTTAACGTGAGCACCAGGAAAGCAAAATGTGCGTACTTTATCACCTGAAGTGGAAGCAGGACGAACGTGGCGGACGATGGAGTCACCGATGATAGCCACATCGTGACCTGTCTCGCGGAGAGTAGCGAAGCGGTTCTCCGTGGAGATCTCGAACGCGGGAGGAGACTCTCTGCCCCGGGGGTTCCTGATCACCCTACGCGGCTGCACCCAGGGGCCGTGGTAGCTGGGTGTCGGCGTAAACGACCCCAGGGCGAACCGCGTCCTAGGTGCGCTGGGCCTGGACAGAGGAACACGAGGGGTTGAGGTAGACGGAGTGTCACGGCTGTATTGTGCACTTACCTCAGGTGAGCGAGCTGTAGCCCGGGGCACACCGAGCAAGGCCCTTTGTGCCCTGAGCTGCGTCCGCTTCACCTGCAGAAGACGGATGCGTTCTTCCAACTGTTCCAGCTCCATGTCCAGCGCCTCCATCGATGTCTCTCCTGCACACAAGGACAAAGACACAAGCAACATCGTACAGGGTAACGAGCAAAGCCAGTAAGTGAGAAAATTAGGGAATGAAAGCAGTCGGTAGCTTTAGCTGACTAGCGGTGCTAGGAGGCTAAGCTTCAAACAACAGGTGGATGCTCGAGAGACAGAACTTTTTAAAGTAGATTTATTTGTATAAAATGTTAAATGTTATATAAAATGTATTTAGGGTTTGTTCCCCCTAAGTAGTATTTAGCAAATGTAGAGGTATTTGATAATAAAAATGCAAATTGCGAATCTATGCAACAGAGCGAGCTCCAGACACACCCGCTGCAGCAGCAGCAGCTAGCGTAACAGCGGCAGTGACGTCACTCGAGCATGCGCATTGTTGGACATGTTGGACTGCAGAAATAAATGATCTTTCATACACTCTAGTCTCCACACTCCAGGATTAAGTTTGCCCAACCCTGCTCTAGCCTGAGTTAGACTATTATGAGCACAAAAAATATATAACAGGGTTGTTGGTATTTGTTATCCTCACAGGGGTAGAAATAACACTTGTAAAATATGAACAATAACATATAAACAACACATACATTTTTAGAAAGGTTTTTATTTTTAATTAGCAATCAACAGGACCTAAAATATAGCCATAAATAACGATTTACCATGCAGGAAAAATCGTGCGTTTAAAAGATAAACGCAGCAAGATTTCTAAATATCAAGTAATTTGATTATGGAACTGTAATGTCATGATTTTCACAGAAACATGGCTAAACAGCGGGATACCAGACAACGCTGTATCTTTAACTGAGCATCACACATTCCGAGCAGACAGAACGGCGGATGACTCCGGTAAGACCCGAGGCGGAGGATTATGCATTTATATTAACAAAGCTTGGTGCACAAACTCTGTCATCGTTGGGAGACATTGCTCTGTTAACCTGGAATTTCTGATGGTCAAATGCAGACCCTTTTATCTGCCACGTGAGTTCACCTCAACTATGATTACTGCCGCTTATATTCCTCCCGATGCTGATGCCAAGTTGGCAATGAAAGAACTTCATGCAGCCATCAGCAAACAACAGAGTGCTCACCCGGAGGCTGCTTTTATTGTTGCGGGGGATTTTAATCACTCAAACTTAAAGACAGTGCTCCCCATATTCCATCAAAACATTTTCTGTCACACACGGGGAAACAAAACGTTGGACCATGTATACACAAACATGGCTGAAGCCTACGCTGTGACCCCCCTCCCCCACCTGGGTCAATCAGATCATCTTTCTTTGTTCCTCAGCCCCAAATACTCACCCCTCATCAACCGTGTGAAGCCATCAGTGAGGATTATCAAAGTGTGGCCAGCGGGGGTAGACTCCACACTCCAGGACAGGTTTAAACACACTGACTGGAGTATGTTTGCTTCCCAGGCCACATGTGGCTCTAGCACAGACATTGACAGTTACACTTCCTCTGTTCTGGAATACATCAACACCACCATTGACAGTGTTACAACCCAGAAACAGATCACCACATACCCAAATCAAAAGCCATGGATGAACAAGGAGGTGTGCCTCCTGCTGAAGGCACGCAACACTGCCTTCAGATCAGGGGATGCACAGGCCTACAGCACTTCCAGGGCTAATTTGAAGAGGGGCATCAAAAAGGCCAAGCACTGTTACAAGCTAAAGCTAGAGGAGCACTTTTCCAACTCTGATCCTCGGCCCATGTGGCAGGGCATCCAGGCCATCAGCAACGACAAACCCAGCCATTCCACACCCACAGCCACAAACGTCTCCTTCCTGAACGAGCTTAATGACTTTTATGCCCGCTTTGAAAGAGACAGTAAAGAACCCTACAACAGGATCACTTCCTCAACCGACCACTCACCCATCACACTCACCTCCTCAGAAGTCCACACCGCACTGAGTCGGATCAATGTGCGTAAGGCTGCTGGACCAGACGGTATTCCTGGGCGCGTCCTCAAAGCATGTGCAGAACAGCTCGCTGGGGTATTCACAGACATTTTCAACCTGTCCCTTAACCTAGCAGCTGTGCCAACATGCTTTAAAACCACCTCTATTGTGCAAGTGCCGAAACACTCCAGCCCAACATGCCTGAATGACTACCGCCCTGTAGCACTCACACCCATCATGAAGTGCTTCGAGCGGTTGGTCCTGGCACATCTGAAAGACTCTCTGCCATCCACACTGGACCCACATCAGTTTGCCTACCGTGGCAACAGGAGCACAGAAGATGCAGTCTCCATAGCACTGCACTCTGTACTCACACACCTGGACAATAAAAACACTTATGCACGAATGCTGTTTGTTGACTTCAGCTCAGCATTCAACACTGTCATACCCTCTAAGTTAATGATCAAACTTAGAGACCTGGATATCGACACGTCTCTCTGCAACTGGGTTATCGACTTTCTGACTAACAGACCTCAGAATGTTTGATCAGGCCACATCTGCTCCACCACCGTCACACTCAACACTGGTGTACCACAGGGCTGTGTGCTGAGCCCCTTCCTCTACTCCCTTTTTACCATCGACTGTAGGCCTGAGAACAGATCCAACACCATCATCAAATTTGCAGATGACACCACAGTGATTGGTCTAATCAGCGACAACGATGAGACTGCCTACAGGGAGGAGATACAGCATCTGGCCACTTGGTGCACCGACAATAATCTGCTCCTTAACACCGACAAGACCAAGGAGCTCATTGTGGACTTCAGGAAGGGACGAACAGGCTCACATGATCCCATCCACATCAATGGGATGGCCGTTGAGCCTGTCTCATCCTTCAAGTTCCTGGGGACCCACATCTCAAAGGACCTTTCCTGGACCACCAACACCTCCAGCCTGGTCAAGAAGGCTCACCAGCGCCTATTTTTCTTAAGACAACTTAAGAAGAACCAGCTGTCATCAGCCGTCTTGGTGAACTTCTACCGCTGCACAATAGAGAGCATCCTGACGAACTGTGTCACAGTCTGGTATGGAAGCTGCTCTGTTGCGGAGCGTAAGGCACTGCAGCGGGTGGTGAAAACTGCCCAACGCATCACAGGGACCACACTGCCAACCATAGAGGACATCCAGAGGAAACACTGTCTGCGCCGAGCACGCAGTATTCTTAAAGATTCCTCTCACCCTGCTCACAGACTGTTTTCTCTCCTGCCTTCTGGCAGGCGCTTCAGGCTCCCCCGGACAAATACCAGTAGACTAAGGAACAGCTTTTTTCCCAGAGCTGTCTCCCTTTTGAACTCTGCCCCCCACTGACTCTTTGCCCCCCTGATACACCCCCACTCTCCTCATAACTCAGACCCCTCATAATCACTGCACTATTTAACATTTGCACATTTAAAAAATTGCACATATTCATTGCACTGATTCATTTATTTGAACTGTACATACCCATGTACATTTGTAATTATGTACACACCCACTGTACATATACATTTGTAATTATGTTTATATATCTGCACACTTCTGATTATTAATAGCAACCTGTACATCTATCCATCTATTGTAAATCTCTGTTCATAGCTAACACAACCTGTATATAATGTTCATAGTACATCCATTTGTAAATATCACCATAGTTTTTCTATAACTGCACTTTATAACTTATACCTGTATCCTGCACTTGCTGCTATTGCACTCCTGGTTAGACCTAAACTGCATTTCGTTTCCTTGTACTTGTACATGTGTAATGACAATAAAGTTGAATCTAATCTAATCTAATCTAATCTAATCTAATTAAAAAAAGCACGCGATTGCTCCATGTTTAAAATTTCTGTCCAGAAAGGTCATGTTTTGATCCTTGATTCGTCTCATGGAGTCAAGTGATGCGATTTCGCAGGTCAGAGTTCACCAAGCTTGAACTTTGCACCGCAGCGACCTGTGAAACCTGACGCATGACCTTGCATTTCCAGTCTGACGCATTTGCGTGCGTATGAATGGAAGTCTATGGGGAGAAAAGTCCAGTGTGACCGCAGCTTGAGTCGTCTGATCACGGAGCGCTGTAACGATACTTTGATGCCACATGTGACAATCACATGCCATCGGCGCAGCATCAATCCGGCCAAAATTTCTAACCGGCATGCACCACTTTAAGACAGATTTCGATCGGTCTGCACACCTTATAACAACACCAAAGACGTCACCAGAATCGATCCACCACCCAATCAGGAGCGGAGGGGAACTCAAGTCAAGACCTCAGCAAATTCGCAAGTAACACGAACAAATGTTGTCTCTTGCTGATCTGGTGCATATGAACTTAAGTAGGTTAAAGATAAGTCAAATCTCCGCTTTTGTGGTTTCTCAGGTGTGATTATAAGATCTAGTAAGAAGTACTAGAATTAATTTGGGACGGTTGTCAACTCATTTTGCATCCTCTGAACTGCCTGTGCGTGTGTGTGTGTGTGTGATATGTGTGTGTGTGTGTGTGTGTGTGTGTGTGTGTGAATGCATGTGTTCGTTTGTTTGTTGTTTGCTTATTACGTAGTTAGTTTCATGTATCGTAGTGTAGCTCAATAAATCTTTGTTCTCCTTTTGTAAGAACTGTGTTCTTGTGCCTGTTTCTAAGTCATTGCCTCGAGCTGTAGATTTTGCTACCTTGCTAAAAGTTAACCCAATACTGTGTTATGTTATTATCGTTGGCCACGGAAATAATATAAACAAGATTGGTAAAATACGATGTCTTCTATTTGCGGGACAAATGGTAGATAAAGTGTGAAATGAATCTTTGATTCAATCTGACTCAGTTGAGTCGAATTAATGATTCGAATCTTCAAGATCTGATTCATTGATATGAGCTAATAAATCCCTGAATGATCTTAATACATAGGTTGATCCCCTACAATAACATTATGCTGTATTATACTGTGTCACGGATTGAGTGGTTTGTTGATATGGATTAGCTACATCTACATTTCACGTCAGTTCACCTGCTTACATAGGAACACAGGTGACAGGTGATCAGCTGGCAGGAGTAGCAGGGAAACAGTTTTTTGACCGTGTTTTCTTTGTGGCATTTGTAAGACAAATAAATAAATTTTCAAAAAATAAATGCTTGGACGCATCGTAAAAACATCACTGCTCCTGTCAAATATATTCAATATTAACCAAATTATGTCAGAGACCATTATACATTCTCTCTTTTTTACATCTTGTGTGAGAGACAAAATAGGAACCTTTGAATGTTATTTGTGAATGTGTGCTGCTCTCAATGGTAACTTACTGTATATTAAACAGTGCATCCGGAAAGTATTCATAGCGCTTCACTTTTTTCACATTTTTTATGTTACAGCCTTATTCCAAAATGAATTAAATTCATTTATTTTCCCAAAATTCTACACACATAATGACAATGTGAAAAAAGATTTTTTGAAATTGTTGGAAATTTATTAAAAATAAAAAAACCTGAAGAATCACATGTACATAAGTATTCACAGACTTTGCTCAATACTTTGTTGATGCACCTTTGGCAGCAATTACAGCCTCAAGTCTTTTTGAATATGATGCCACAAGCTTGGCACACCTGTCTTTGGGAATTTTTGCCCATTCCTCTTTGCAGTACCTCTGAAGCTCTATCAGGTTGGATGGGAAACGACAGTGTACAGCCATTTTCAGATTTCTCAGAGATGTTTAATAGGATTTAGGTCTGGGCTCTGGCTGGGGCACTCAAGGACATTCACCGAGTTGTTGTGAAGCCACTCCATTGATATTTTGACAGTGTGCTTTGGGTCATTGTCCTGCTGGAAGATGAACCGTCGCCCCAGTCTGAGGTCAAGAGCACTCTTCAGCAGGTTTTCATTCAGGATGTCTCTGTACATTGCTGCATTCATCTTTCCCTCTATCCTGAATAGTCTTCCAGTTCCTGCTGCTGACAAACATCCCCACAGCATGATGCTGCCACCACCATGCTTCACTGCAGGGATGGTATTAGCCTAGTGATGAGCGGTGCCTGGTTTTCTCCAAATGTAACGCCTGGCATTCACTCCAAGGTGTTAAATTTGAGTCTCATCAGACAAGAGAATTTTGTTTCTTATGGTCTGAGAGTCTTTTGGCAAATTGTATGCCTTTTCAAATCATGTCTGATCAACTGAATTGACCACAGGTGAACTCCAATTAAGCTGCTGAAACATCTCAAGAATAATCAGTGGAAACAGAATGTACCTGAGCTCAATTTAGAGCTTCATGGCAAAGGCGGTGAATACTTATGTACATGTGATTTTTCAGGTTTTTTATTTTTAATAAATTTGCAACAATTTCAAAAAAATATTTTTTCACATTGTCATTATGGGCTATTGTGTGTAGAATTTTGAGGAAATAAATGAATTTAATCTGTTTTGGAATAAGGCTTTAACATAAAAAATGTGGAAAAAGTAAAGCACTATGAATAATTTCCAGATGCACTGTAAGTGGGCTGCAGCTTTGAAACAGAGCTCATTTGAACAACTTCTTTCAAACTGTCAGTAGTTTTCAGGAAAATATGAAAACTGACCTTTTCTTCAGCTGTCAGTGAGCATGGTTTCTAAAGGAGTTTTCTGTGCTTGCTGACACCTCCAACAGAGGCTGCACAAAAAACTAAAATGTAAGTGACATTCATTTTTTCATATAAACATCATGGCCGATATATATTGAGTAACCAAAATAGTTGTGGTCATGAACATGTATTACGTGAAGTTGACATGAATTATTGTGACAGGATGGCATTTATAAATTGAAGCACAAACTTCCTGTCACAGTTCATTTTCTTGCATAGACTAATTTTGCTTCAACATCCGGAACCACAGTATTATTTTTGCTATGTGTGTGTGTGTGTGTGTGTGTGTGTGTGTGTGTGTTTTAACTCTCAAGATGATGGCAGCCATTGGTTTACATTTTGTGAATTAGTAAGGACCACTGTTTTGTCAAAAATTCTTCTTTAATATTTTTACTGTAGAAACAAGTCACAAATTGGATGGCTTCAAGGGGATTAGTCTATTAAAGGGATACGTCAATGAAAATTTGAAAATAAATAAATAAATAAATAAACATTCTGAAAAAAAAAATGTGGGAAAGCAGCAGCCATTGACATCCATAGTAGGAACTAAAAATATTGTGGAAGTCAATGGCTGCTGCTTTTAAATTCTTTAAACTTATATTATTATACATTGGGAACAAGTGGAGGACAAGTAAATAATGAGAGAATAAATTTTTTTAGGGATGTACCTTTATTAGCAAATTAGCATTTTTAGTGAGCTGCTAGCAACAGCATATGGTATCATATTTCATAGACAAAACAGTCCTTCAACACGATCCAGACTTTGCTGAAAAACCTGTTTTAGACCTAAAATACCTAGAATACTATACTGTCTGTTGATGTTTTAGGAAATGTTAGCACATCTCTCATGACTCAACATAAACTATAGGACTTTGTATAGTCATTTAAAAATCATTTACAAAGACATTATTATTTGGCGATATGGGTCAACTAAAACATCTGTATTTTATGGAGGTGGCTGATTATAAAAAGATCTAAATTATTTACAAAATGTCATCTTTCTTTTAGGTCATAAAAATATCAGCAACATCAGCAAATTATGTAGATTTGCACATTTAGCCCATTGAAATAAAACTCATTATTCTCATACCATAAAAGCCTGATTACGGACACCCACTACAATGTCTTTAGTCTAACAGTATTTTATGTCCTGAAAAATATTTTCAAGCGCATTTAAAACAAGAAGAATTTGATCGCATATTAAAAAGTATGAGCACGGCCCAAAATGACTTATTATAATTATATAACTATAATTATAATACTATAATAAATGACTAGTTCATTCATTCATTTCTTTTCGGCTTAGTCCCTTTATTAATCTGGGGTCGCCACAGCGGAATGAACCGCCAACTTATCCAGCAGGTTTTTACACAATTGATGCCCTTCCAGCCGCAACCCATCTCTGGGAAACATCCACACACACATTCATTCACACTCGTACACTACGGACAATTTAGCCTACCCAATTCACTTGTACCGCATGTCTTTGGACTGTGGGGGAAACCGGAGCACCCGGAGGAAACCCAGGCAAACGCAGGGAGAACATGCAAACTCCACACAGAAACGCCAACTGACCCAGCCGAGGCTCGAACCAGCGACCTTCTTGCTGTGGGGCGACAGCACTACCTACTGCACCACTGCATCGCCTAAATGACTAGTTATAAACCTTAATAGTTTGGCCACTATCCTTCTTTTACACAATATGTTATGCTGAATAAATATGGAACATTATTTCACTCATATAATTTTACTTTTTATTTTCACAAAGGTTTTTTGAATGCTCAAACACCTTATTTGAAACTAATATTCTTGTTGTACGTTTAATTTGCAGAGACTAAAATGAGATGTCTCATCTTTTCCCTCATGTATATTTACTATTATATTTTGCCAAATTAGAGCTCAAGTCCCACGCATTTGGAGCTGGCTCCGATCTCCGTTCATACCCTTCTCCTTGAACACCCATCACAAAGTTGAAAAAACAACAACTCATAGATCATCAGGAAACCACATTCAAACCAAGAGTATGTATATGTTTACAGGGGGTCATTTGAATAACTTCAGCTATGTTTTGGCTTGTGAACTATGTGTAAACATTTTTTTATGAAAAATATCTTACTCAATAAAAAATAACATGCATGTTGTATGATCCCTCTTATTTTGTTGACATTTTTTCACATTTTAACAGATTATACAAGGTGTGCACAAATTTTAAAGCAAAACTGTGTGTGTGTGTGTGTGTATGTGTGTGTGTGTGTGTGTGTGTGTGTGTGTGTGTGTGTGTTTGTAAAACACTTATTACATTTATATCGTTTTTAAAATGTAAAAAAGTGGAACCTTTTGGAACTACAATGCCATGTTCTGTGTTGTGTAACATTTTACCTTTATATAATAATAATTATAATAAATATAATAATAATATAATAATAAATAATAAGAGTACAGATGCATACTTTTAAGTTCTGTTTGAAATGTTCTTCTAAAATTATCATCTTCCTCAGGGTCCTGTATGTAGGCTCAGTAATTTTTACTTTTACGGCAATGAAGAGGTTATTTACATTGCATTTAAAGCAACATAAACATAGGAGGCTTAGAAAAATGCTAATTTTAGAAGAACATTTCAGATGGTGTTCCCCAGTGATGGGTTGCAGCTGGAAGGGCGGTTCATTATGCTGTGGCAACCCCAGATTAATAAAGGGACTAAGCCGAAAATAAAATAAATGAATGAATTAATTAAATTTAGATGCCACTTTTGTGCATCCGAACTCTTCAAATAAGGGTTAATTAAACCTTGTGCACGGTTCAAATTAACTCCCCTTTTGTTATGTTAGGGATGAAAACATCCACTGAATTAAACCGCTGTAAAAATGCATCAGATATATATTTTTTTTGATATATATATATATATATTTTTTTTTTATAATGTTTTTAAAAATGACAGGATTTTAACTCGTCAATTGCCAAATTCATAAATTATGTCACTGATTTTAACAGTGACGTGACACTGACAACAGGGGTGCGGATCCAAATGCAGGTTTATTAGCAAGGTCAGGTAAGCAATGGTCAACACAGATTTTTGTCTGTTTTCAGCAAACAGATTTATATGGGCAATCCAGAGGCGTAGTCAAAATAACAGGCAGATGGTCACAAGGCAGGCAGCAGACAAAAATAAGAAAGAGTAAAATAAGAAAACAAGGCGAGGGTCAAAAACACGACAAAGCAAGACAAAGGTAACGTGTTGTTGTCATGATTGCCATCGATCTATGTTGGGAAAGATCGTTGGTGAACTACAGATCTGTAAAGAACTACAATTCCCTACATTATGCTTTGCACACACCAGACTCCATTTCCATTAATCACACACACACACAGCTGAAACCCGTTATCATGGATTGTTTGGACTATAAATACATCTTGCTATCTGAGTTCATTACGGAGTCTTTGTATGTCATGTGGATGTTTTGTTATGGTGATGTTCCTCAGTCTTGTTTGAGTTTCGTTTGTTTTTTCTGTTTGTTTATTTGATACTTTGTGAGACTTCACGAAGACTGTATCATTAAAATTGCACTTGAATCCTACCTTTTGTCCTCATCTCATCTCTACGCCGTGACAGAAAGACTCCGTCAATATGGATTCAGCAAATGGAGAGATTATGCGCTTGAAGCAAGGTAATCGCTCTATTGAGCATTATGTGAAGAAGTTTTTGCAACTGGCTCCAAGATGCAGTATGGACGATTTGTGTTTGATGATGTTCTTCCAAGGTGGACTGTCAGATCCAGTTCGTTCTAATATGCCAGAATTTGATCCAGACTGGGGTCTATATTTGTATATTGAGTTTGCACTCTTACTGTCGGGCTCTCCCTTCTCGGTCACTTATGTGGAGGAGGAACACTCTCAGGAATGCAGAGTGAGAAGTGATCAGCATGATCTTGTGGTGAAAGGACCTGCTGTTCAATCCACAAGCAAGAGGAGGAAAGCTAGACTTAAACTCCGTGCTTACCCCCGACGGTTTAGTCCAAAGTCTGTAATAGATTCTTCTGTGCTGCTTGATTCTCCCTTACAGCCAGAAAGGCCGGAGCCACCATCTGAGTCAAATGAAAAGCCGGAGCCACAATCTGAGTCCCACGAAAGGCCGGTGCCACCATCTGAGTCCCACGAAAGACCGGAGCCACCATTTGAGTCCCATGAAAAGCTGTCAGAGCCGTGTGACTTCCCAGTGTCGCCACAGCCGTCACCTGAGTCCCATGAAAGGCTGTCAGAGCCGTGTGAGTACTTGGTGCCTCTTGAACCTGAACCTCCTGACCCAATGTGTTTTTCTGAACCATTAGTGCTTCCTGAGTCCCACGAAGAGCTGTCAGAGCCGTGTGACTGCTTAGTGCTGCCAGAGTCAATGTCTGAGTCCCACGAAAGGCCGGAGCAGCCACCTGAGTCCCACGAAAGGCTGCCAGAGCCGTGTGAATTCCCAGTGCCGTCAGAGCTGCCGTCTGAGTCCTACGAAAGGCCAGAGCCGCCACCTAAATCTCACGAAAGGCTGTCCGATCCCTGTGGCTTCCCAGTGCTGCCAGAGCTGTGTGACTCTCCAGAGCCACCGTCTATGTCCCACAAAAGGCTGTCAGAGCTGTGTGACTTCACAGCGCTGCCAGAGCCGTGTGAGTACTTGGCGTCTCTTGACACTGAACTTCCTGACCCAATGTGTTTTTCTGAACCACTAGATTCATTTTTCTCTCCCTAATTTACTGTTTGTGGCTGTTTTTGCCCCATTGACTTCCATTATAACAACATTTGATGGTGAATAAATACACAGTCTTTGTTTTTGTTTACTCCATGTAGCTGAGATGCATATTTAGATTTTCTCAGATGCATCAAGGTAAGTGCGTAAAGCTCACTTTCACTCACTCACAGACACACATACACACACTTTAATTTGCTGTTACACTCCATATAAAATCTAAAAACTAAGTTTTTTTTTTTGCACAGGCCTTTCTAAAAGGGTTAATGGTGCCAACTGATGATCAACAGTAAAATTACAAATTTTACCTCTTCCCAACAGGGAAAAACAACCAACAATCAAAAATGCATGATTAAATGCTGTCATTGCTTTGTAATAAAAAAAATGATTATAATGGAAGTCAATGTAAATGTGCCACCAACAGTAAATTAGGGAGAAAAAAATGAAAATTAATTAAAAACAATGCAACAAAGGCAATGTTGTTTCACATGTTCAAGACTTTGTTAAAAGGTAAAAAAAAAATCCAACCCAAAATTACTTTTTATATTGCAAAAACATCATATTGTGTGTGTGTGTTGTTTTTTCCAGCAAATCGGTGACATCATTTTTGAATGTGGCAATTAAAGAGTTCAAATCTTGTCATTTTCTAAGCAATTTAGTAGTTTTGATCAGGACTGAGGTTGATTAACAGATTTAATATATACATATATATTTACAGCAGTTTAATTTAGTGGATGTTTTCATCCCTAACACAAGAAAAGGGTAGTCAATTTGCCCAGAGTGTATTGTTTTTAAATTCCAAGCATTTTCCCAAAATATGTGTCAAAATAAGATTTGTCACCAAAAATCATTCTGCTAGCTGAAAGTTATGGCCAAATTAAGAAACAAAATCACTTCAGAATGGATGAAAACATCCCCAACAGCACATAAGGGTTAAACCTTTTGTCATAAATCAAGCAATTCCACCTAAATGCTATACACTTAAATATGTGTGTCTTTTTGAATTATAGACATAAAAACAAGAAAATATGCTGTAAGAGCCAATACAGGGCACTGACATCATCCTACCACTAGATGGAAGCATTAACTCACAAATATAACCCCATTGCGCTGTGAAAAACAGTAGATCATTCACTATTCTCTTTAGGAATATGAGGACAAACTACAGCCACAGTCTGTTACCAAGATATCACAGAAACATTATAGAAAGGCCTACAATATCACTTAATCTCTAACAAAAACCTCAACAATTCATTTGAAGTCCTACCTCTATTTGCTGACTGAATCAATCCTTGCATATGTTCCTCCTCAGCACTACATTAAAAGCCAAACACATATCACAAAAGTGGTTATGAAGAGGCTTCACATCAACAGAGAAGCAGATGAAGGAGAGCTAAATAAAGAAGAAAGAATAAAAGCAGCCATTGTCCACATCTAGATGACCTTGTGGAGGAGTTTAAGGTCACAGTTTTCCGCGGTCGCTCCTGATTTCCAGTGGCAGAGGTGATTAATGACCAACAGCAGGCTTGATTAGCTCAAAAAAAGAGAAGGCCAAAACAAAGCAAGTCCCGTTTAGATGAACACGTTCAATTCAAGAATGCTAATAAAAATGCCATTGGCTGGGATGAAAGCTACGATTAAGCAACGTCCTCCTTCAAAATTCACAATGGTGCTTGTGGAAGAGGCAGATATTTATGCAAAGTGGCCCTCTCAATGCCTTTAGCCATGGAGAGAGTGTTTTCAGTCCTTTTGGCGTTACAAAAGGTAAAAATTATTGAACGTATAAAAAAAATACTGTAGTAACTTATTGTATATACTGTACTATTTTTAAACCATACTACAGTACAGTACTTGAATTAATCTGTTATAGAAACACAACAACTAATATTAACGTTTGCGTTAATGCAAATTTCTAATCAGCCAATTACATGGCAGCAACTCAATGGATTTAAGCATGTAGACATGGTCAAGATGATCTGCTACCATTCAAACCAAGCATCAGAATGGGGAATAAAGGTGATTTAGGTGACTTGAACGTGGCATAGTTGTTGGTGCCAGACGGGTTGGCAACCGTAACTCTAATTACATTCATTACAATTACCATTCGAACCCTGAGGCAGATGGGCTACAGCAGCAGAAGATCACACCAGGTGCCACTCCTGTCAGCTAAGAACAGAAAACTGAGGCTACAATTCGCACAGGCTCACCAAAATTGGACAATAGAAAATTGAAAAAACGTTGCCTGGTCTGATGAGTCTAGATTTCTGCTGTGACATTTGAATGGTAGGGTCAGAATTTGGCGTCAATAACATGAAAGCATCGATCCATTCTGCCTTGTATCAATGGTTCAAGCTGCTGGTGGTGGTGTAATGGTGTGGGGGATATTTTCTTGACACACTTTGGGCCCATTAGTAGCAATTGAGCATCGTGTCAATGCCACAGCCTACCTGAGTATTGTGTCTGACCATGTCCATCCCTTTATGACCACAGTGTACCCATCATTTTATGGCTACTTACAGCAAGATGAGGCACTATGTCATAAAGCGCGAATCATCCCAGACTGGTTTGTTGAACATGACAGTAGCTATGTTTCCATCCAAAAATGCGAATGAACTTTATGCGCAAAACTGGATTATCGATAAGACGTGCGATGGATAAAAGACGTGCGAATAAAGCTGCGTTTCCTTCCAACAAATCAAAGTGAACAAAATCGTCACTTCCTGATTAACTGGCGCCAAATATCAACAGTAAAAACTGAATTTGCTGCGGTAGGAGAAGTTGTGTCCATGTTTTCTTCATTTAATAAATGACTTGCGCCTCAGAAGGCAATCCTGATACACAGTAAGCGCGCGGTGGCGTTTGAAGGTGTCAGACGTGGAGCACAGACGCTCTTGATTCTGGAGGTCATTAATAATATAATAACACTAATACTTAAACGGTAAGGCATTTTACAAATGACCAAAACAACATTTTCATAGGTTTATAATGTGCTCAGCCTGCTGGTTTGTCTATTTACACACATTTTTATCATCACATGATCTCTTAAAACAAAATCACATGACCTTTTTCAATGCGCACACTGGAATTTGTGCGGTAAAAGTGTTTCCATCGTAGTTTATGCACATATTTTCTTATCGAATAAAAAGTTTATCCTACTCAGTTATGCGCATATGTTTTTTATGCGCATTTTCAAAATTTATGCGCATCATGGCGTTTCATCAACCGTTTTTTTATGCGCATAAGCAAAATGCGCATAAAAATAGGTGGATGGAAACATAGCTAATGAGTTCACTGTAGTCAAATGGCCTCCACAGTCACCAGGCCTCAATCCAATAGAGCACCTTTGGGATGTGGTGGAATGGGAGATTCACATCATGGATGTGCAGCTGACAATTCTGCAGCAGCTGCGTGATGCTATCATGTCAATATGGACCAAAAGGAATTTTTCCAGTACATTGCTGAATCTATGCCACAAAGTATTAAGGCAGTTCTGAATGCAAAATAGGCTACAGTACAGGTCTACAGTAATAGGCTACAAGTACAGGTCTAACCTGGTACTAGTAAGTTGTACCTAATAAAGTGGCCGCTGAGTGTAAATAGTGATTTACCATAAACTGAATCATACTATAGTACAGAACTTCTAGTAAAGCCGCGGTCACACTGGACTTTTCCCTCCATAGACTTCCATTCATACGCACGCGAATGCGTCAGACCGGACACGCAGAGTCATGCGTCGAGTTTTGCAGGTTGCTGTTGTGCAAAGTTCAAACTTGGTGAACTCTGACCTGAGAAATCGCATCACTTGACTGCGTGAGACCAATCCAGGATCAAAACATGATCGAAAAAAGCTGTACGACAGAATTTCGCAAGCTCAAACTCTAGTGTGACTGCGGCTTAATTCTGTAGTGGTTATACAGCAACTAGTAATATAAAAAATAGGCCAAATAGCCTACTGTAGTTTTCTACAACTAGCTACATCATACAGACCCCTAGCCAGCCTGGTAAACGGGGTGGTTCTTTTTTTATTATTATTATTATTTTTTATTTTTTTTCAAAAAGTGGACCTTTTGCAGTTATTTACCTCATTTTCTACTTAATCATGAGGTTTAAATACTGCATTTAGTGACATTTTAAGGACTATTTTTAGCTGGATTAGCTTGTCAGACGGTCATCATAAGCACACTTTTTGATGTACCAAAAATATATCCTAAGATTTAGAAAAAATGAAAAACAAAAAATTTAATTTGCTAAAGTTTTCAATTAAAAACTGTAGCCTATTGTGTCATTTATTAGGCAAATAACAAACTGAGCATCACATTTAACTTTCCAAAGTCAGAATTTGGCCATTTGAATATTAAACAATTAAAACCGAATAATAATGTACAGCTCTGGGCGACGCGGTGGCGCAGTAGGTAGTGCTGTCGCCTCACAGCAAGAAGGTCGCTGGTTCGAGCCTCGGCTGGGTCAGTTGGCATTTCTGTGTGGAGTTTGCATGTTCTCCCTGCGTTTGCGTGGGTTTTCTCGGGTGCTCTGGTTTCCCCCACAGTCCAAAGACATGCGGTATAGGTGACTTGATCGAGCTAAAATTATCCATAGGGCATGTGTTTGAATGAGTGTGTATGGGTGTTTCCCAGTGATGGGTTGCAGCTGGAAGGGCATCCGCTGTGTAAAATAGATGCCTGATAAGTTGACGGTTCATTGTGCTGTGACGACCCCAGATTAACAAAGGGACTAAGCCGAAAAGAAAATGAATGAATGTTTGAATAATAATATACAGCTTGACAATTTTTCTAGTCTCTCTTGTAAAAAACGACATTTGACAAATCATGGATAACAGTAGCCAAACTAGTATTAAAATTAACTTTAATATGGCCCGCTTTTGGTGCTTCACACTTTTTTATTGGTTATTTTATTGGCCAAGATTTAGACTAAAAGTTCCTTGTAAAATGTTTTCTCTGTTTAACAACAATAGTCCTACAGTAGGTCAGTGGTTAAAGATGACTTCACTTACGTCAGATTCCGCTTGGTCTAAAAACCTTTTTTTTTTCTTTATTTTTTTTACAATTTATAAAGGCCCAGCAGTCAAAATCGGACAAATGAGTTCATGTATGGGACAAATTCTGGACATTTGTCAGTGGGGGAGGGGTCTTTTGAACCCCCCGAACCCCCACCCCCCACCCCCCGTAGCTACAGGCCTGTTATACTACAACAAATTACAGTTTTAACGCTGTAAACGTTTTTGATGTTACTTTAATTTGATATGTTAATCAGGTTTCAACTAAACTTTTTAGCTATACAAAGTGTAATGTAATAATATTAGTCAGTTCGACTGATTTAAGTTGAGATGAGCAGAAAAGTTTATTTGATTCTATTGAACTCTAAAATATAAGACAAAAATAATTTGTTTTACAGTGTACTACAGTATTTATTACTGTTTATCAGTTTACTACAGTAAGTTTTCTCGATTCCTAAAACACAATTTCTAAACCCTTGTTCCATTTTCTTACACCAATAAACACAAAACCTCATCTTCAAGCACTATTAACAAAACCTCTGACATCTCTTGTAAATTGAAACTTTTACCTCAAAACAGTTTGTGTTTTGAGAATGAGAATGTGTTTAGAGTTTTGCTCAAAAGCCTAAAGCTGCAGTCACACTAGAGTTTAAGCTTGCGAAATTCTGTCATACGGCGCTGCAAAAAGGGCAGGGTTTTAGTGTTTTAGCAATTGAGAAAACTATAATGCTACAGTATTTTTTATGTTTAATTTTATTCATTAATGTTGTGAATACTATAAAATATGCAGTATAACACACTTTACTTTAGTTTGGTTAAAAACATATATATACTAATATTTAGTATATTTTTGTTTTAGGTGGGTAGGGTTTGGAATGTGTTTTTGCACTCAAATTATGAAAATGTAAAACTGACCATGGTTGATTTAAATCTTTACATAGTTATTGTACAGGGATTTCTATACAAACCCATTCAAAGAGTAAAAGTGAATGACAAAAATGTACATGTATGCATTTAGGAAGCACTTTTATTCAAAGTGATTTACATTGAATTCAAGGTATGTGTTTTATGAGGAAATGTTTTCCATTTTACTCAAGACCTTGTGTTATACATTCTCTGCTGTTTGAAAGGTGAAATAATAAGTTAGTGCAAATTTATAGCTCATAGACTGTGAATTTATTTCTTATAATGATGACTGCATATCTCAGAATGAGTATCTATTCCAGTTGCAAATGTATCATGATTTATATCTCATGTTTAAAACTTTTTTCTGGTCAGTGAAACTTAAGACATGCGTATCTCACAGCAATTCGTAACTTTTGATTTAGTGGCTAATTCGTATGAATTCGTACAATCTCATTCGTACAATTTAGTACGATTTGCTTAGCCCCCAATGACGAATTAGCCACTAAATCAAAAAGTTACGAATTGCCATGAGATAATGTTGGAAATACTCACTAAACTGACAAAACGTAAAATAGTTTAGATATAGATAGATCAGGCTGGTATTTTACAATTTCAACTTTGTCTCATATTTGTAATTATCTTATATAACACAAAAGTAACGTAGCAAATTGTTTCCTTAAAAAGTAACTACTGTAATGTTGCATCCGCAAGTCTGTGTGTGTGTCTCTGTTCCCCTGTGTGCGTTCTCTCTCTCCGCTCTTTCCCTCGTCACAGGTCCTGCCCTATTTACATCGCCAACGTCACTGGGGATTGGGTGGAGTGACGTAGGGGCACTTTTAAAAAGTGGAACTGTCATGGAGAGTGGAGAGGGAGTTGGATGGTGTGTTGTTTGGAGTTGTTGTTGAAAACTATAATTACTAGCGATACTTGTTGTGGATTGTGTATTCCGGTTCAGTGTGTGTAAATTTGGTTTTCTTGTTGTTATCCCTCCAATGTTTCCCCCGCCTGTAATTTTTGTTTTGTATTTGTTGTCACTGTAAAAATATTGTATATACGGTTTGAAGCAGTAGGGGTTGGATTCCACACTTTTCTTTATAGTAAATATTTTCTCTTGTTTATATATGTGTATATATAGGTTTACTGTATATATAGGTAGGAGTGTTTAGGTAGAGTGTTTTTTGTGGGTCCTCTCCAAAGTAGTAGGCTTTACGTTTTGGGTGTTTAAAAAAAAAAAGAGCGAAAACGCCTAAATAAAAGACAAATAAACGGACCCGACTCTTCAGGTTCATGAAAGTTATTATATTTACTTTTTTTAATGTTATAACCTTAACCTTAGACTAGGGTCGTAACAATACCACATTTAGTTACTTTTTTAAAAAAAGTAACTGAATATTGAAATAGATTACTTTTAAAAGTTACTTTCCCCAACACATTTCATATTTGAAACATTCACATTTATATTTTTATTTTTTTGAAAAAATAAAAAAATAATAATTTGTTTCAACATACAATGCAACTTTTTGGCTCATGCAGATTCTGCTTTATAGTTCAATATGTGATCAAATATTTAGCAGTCATGACTTTCCATTGTTTGCAATTTTACATGTCACAATTGAACACTGGGAAAAAAACTCGAGACTTACATTGCATCTGGAAAGTATTCATAGCGCTTCATTTTTTCCACATTTTTTTTTTATGTTACAGCCTTATTCCAAAATGGATTAAATTTATTTATTTTCTCAAAATTCTACACACTATACCCCATAATGACAATGTGAAAAAATATTTTTTGAAATTGTTGCAAATTTATTTAAATTAAAAAAACCTGAGAAATCACATGTACATAAGTATTCACAGACTTTGCTCAATACTTTGTTGATGCACGTGTTGAAGTCTTTTGAAATGAAATGTTGAAGTCTTTGAATATGATGCCACAAGCTTGGCACACCTGTCTTTGGGAACTTTTGCCCATTCCTTTTTGCAGTACCTCTCAAGCTCTATTAGGTTGGATGCGACGGTGTACAGCCATTTTCGGATCTCTCCAGAGATGTTCAATAGGATTTAGGTCTGGACTCTGGCTGGGCCACTCAAGGACATTCACTGAGTTGTTGTGAAGCCACTCCGTTGATATTTTGACAGTGTGCTTTGGGTCATTGTCCTGCTGGAAGATGAAATGTCGCCCCAGTCTGAGGTTAAGAGCACTCTGAAGCAGGTTTTCATTCAGGATGTCTCTGTACATTGCTGCATTCATCTTTCCCTCTATCCTGACTAGTCTTTCAGTTCCTGCTGCTGAAAAATATCCCCACAGCATGATGCTGCCACCACCATGCTTCACTGTAGGGTTGGTATTAGCCTAGTGATGAACGGTGCCTGATTTTCTCCAAATGTAACGCCTGGCATTCACTTCAAAGAGTTCAATTTTAGTCTCATCAGACCAGAGAATTTAGTTTCTTATGGTCTGAGAGTTCTTCAGATGCCTTTTGGCAAATTCCAGGCGGGGAGTGGCTTCCGTCTGGCCACTGTACCATACAGGCCTGACTGGTGGATTGCTGCACAGATGGTTGTCCTTCTGTAAGGTTCTCGTCTCTCCACAGAAGAACGCTGGAGCTCAGACAGAGTGACCATCGGGTTATTGATCACCTCCCTGACTAAGGCCCTTCTCCCCCGATCACTCAGCTTAGATGGCCGGCCAGCTCTAGGAAGAGTCCTGGTGGTTCCAAACATCTTCCACTTACGAATGATGGAGGCCACTGTGCTCTTTGTAACTTTCAGAGCAGCAGAAATTTTTCTGCAACCTTCCCCAGCCTTGTGCCTCGAGACAATCTTGTCTCGGAGGTCTACAAAAAATTCCATGGTCTTCATGCTTGGTTTGTGCTTTGACATGCACGGTCAACCCTAGGACCTTATATAGACAGGTGTATGCCTTTTCAAATCATGTCCAATCAGCTGAATTTACCACAGGTCACCTCCAATTAAGCTGCTGAAACATCGCAAGAATGATCAGTGGAAACAGAATGTACCTTCAAAATAGATTTGCAACAATTTCAAAAAATCTTTTTTCGTCATTATGGGGTATTGTGTGTTAAATTTTGAGAAAAAAAAAATTAATTCATTTTGGAATAAGGCTGGAAAAATGTGAAAGAAGTGAAGCGCTATGAATACTTTCTGGATGCACCGTATCTTGTAATGGGAGTATTTTTGCATTTTATCACACAGTTGCAACTTTTGTTTCTTATAATTTTGACTTACTGTCACCCCAAACTAAAAATAACGAAAACATTTGCTTTCCTGCTTGTAGATTAATCTTTTATTACTTTCTTTCTTTTGTTGAACACAAAATATATTTTTATTGATTTTCATAGTAGGAAATAAATTACTACGGAAGTTAATGAGCACCAGCAACTAGCATTTTTCAAAGTATCTTCTTTTGTGTTCAACAGAAGAAAGAAACTCAAATAGGTTTAGAACAAATGAAAGATGAGTAAATGATGACAGAGTTAAAATTTTAGGATGAACTATCCCTTTTAATCTCTAAATGTGCCAAAATTTCAACAGAATTGAGTGTTCTTGTGTGATTGTGTTCAACATTTTGCAATATTGACATTAAAGGATTATAATTGAGACTCTAAAATGTCACTATCCCATAATTAAATTTAAAAAGTAGTAACTGCAAATTGTATTTTTCAATGTCACTTTATTTCTTGTTTTAATATCCCAGTTGTTTTTACTCTTAGACATGGACATACCCTCCATTAATTACCATGCAAAATAGTATTTAAAAAATAAACATGCACTGGCAAGTTAAATAACACTTTAATAGAGCAAGCGATCAGGGGCCTTGAGTAAGCATATCAGTGTGTGAGGATGTGGTTTGTTGTCTGTTTTTCGAGCACTTTAGAGACTTGATCTGTTAATCTCAGTGATAAAGATGTCACTGTCACTGACAAAGCCTTTTTAAACATCTCTATAGACGATCACTGAATTAAGCCTGCAAGCTCTCAGTGCAAATTTACTTACAATCAATGTTAAAGCACATACAAACCCTTACCAACAGGCAAATATCTACCTCTCTCTTTACATGCTCTACCAATTTCATGCATCTCGATAAAAGGGATACGTGCACTTCTGGATTCTGCATGGTCAATGAAACCATTTAGTTGTGATAAAATCTTTTATATACACTTTCAGAAATAAAGGTACAAAATCTGTCACTGGTGTGGTTCCTTTTCAAAGGTGCACTTTTGAATCTAAAAGGTACACTTTTGTACTTGAAAGGTCCACACTGATACCTTGAAGATACCACAAGGTACACTTTTTCTTTTTTCTTCACTTTTGTCATTTAGTGAAGTTTGTTCCTCCCCACTGTTGCCACTGGCTTGCTTGGTTTGGGACTTGTGGAGCTGCGCATCGATGGATTTGCTCATCAGTGTTTGAACTTTCAGCAGTGAAATTTAAACCACAATGAACTAAACTGAACTTCAACTCTGAAAACTGGACTGCTAAGCTGCTTTGACACAATCTACATTGTAAAAGCGCCATATAAATAACCATGAATTGAATTGAATTAAACTTTTGTACTTTTTAGGTACTAATATGTAGGGTTGGGTATTGTTTAGGGTTATTTCGATACCGGTGCTAAATTGATACTTTTAAAATGGTACCGGTGCCAAAACGGTGTCTGAACCGATACTTTTGAGCCAGAAAAATATTTGACCGAAAAAAAATTAATTGAATCATTTTAATTAAACAATGTAATTTAAGTTTAAAGTATACATCAATTCAAATTTGAATTGCTTTAATATATTTCTTTTGATCATGTGTTTGTTAGCATGAATGCAAGATTTGCATAATAACCTGTGGAAAGGCTGTCATCAAAATCAGGGAACTCCTTTTTTCTAGGGTTGGGGCTTACATGGACATCAGTAATCTTATGATTTGCCTAAATCTGAATAATACAGTAATATGATTAAGGTGTTTACATGAGTTACTTTTTGAATGTTCTTTTCATGATCCCGTTTTGCATGTTATAGCACATGACTGATTAGGTTAATGACTGATTAACGTCATTGTGTCACCACGCTATCCAACGTTTCCTTCTGAGTTTCATGTAATTTTGGGTGTTTCATTGTTAATTTTTTGACTTTAACTGCAGCTCGGCAGTTTCACTTTAATTCAGGAACATATTGTTCATGCCCCTGTGGATGAGAATATGAAGTAGGGACTGGTGGAAGTGTGTTGTTTTAATGGAATTTGATACCGCATGGCGAATGGAAAGAAAAAACCTTAATATTTTGCAATGCGGGTGTCTGTGGTCCTTTAAGGCAATCAAAAGATTAAACAAATAAATAAATAATTCACTGTTTACATGCAGTGGCGGCTGGTGTTAAAAAATTTTGGGGGGGCGCAAACACCAGAAAAAATATCTAACTGTTGGTAAAGTAAGAGTGTAAAAGCCATTTTTCAGGTGATGGATCAAAAAACTAAACTATGACTAAAGCATACAATAAATGCATCACAAATCAGTTCATTTTAGTTCAATTTGGGTTTATTATCAGTAATGAAGTAATCAAGATAATCAGTAAACACACACACACACACACACACACACACACACACACACACACACACACACACACACACACACACACACACACACACACACACACACACACAATAGAGGTAAAGTTGGTTTTATATTGGGATATTCAGACATTCTCCTTAATAATATAATTTCAGAAAAGTATTCTTTGCAAATTCAAAATAGGGAAACCATATAAGCAGCCAATGACTATCAAAGTACAACATTGTTTACAGTCAATTAGATAGTGTTAATGTTGTTTTGAAGTCATACTTGCATGTTAATTCCGATCGAATATTCAAAGTAACAATACATAGACTTCTAAATGAACGAATGTGCGAATATAAAACCAACTTTTCTTCTATACACACACACACACACACACACACACACACACACACACACACACACACACACAAACAAATGTTGCCTAATCGCTGGCCAGTAGCACTACTTGAAAATAAATTTTGCTCTCCTTTTTTTCTGGCTTGAAAATTTCTCAATGACCATTTGGTTAAAGTCAGTCATCTCAGTCACCAGTCTCTTCTCTTTTGACAGCATGGCCAATGCATTCAGCCTCTCTTGTGTCATGCTGTTTGAAACAGCAAACACGGAAAACAGTAAAGGCATGACTTACATCAAACCCTGCCAGCCAACTCCGTTTGTCATAACAAGTGCTGGAAAAGCCCCGAATATACATGCGCTCGCCATCACTTGACTACTGGTGAATTTGCAAAGACGGTCGATCTGGTCCAAGCTTCTTGATTCTTTTTTTTTCTTCTTCATCCAAACGCCTTGTGAACGGATATTTTTGCAAAGATACAACGGAATTTTCCTTCATCTCGAGAAATTGCATTCTAAGCTCTTTGGTGAGAATGTTCCAATCACATAAGGCCAACCATATAAAAACAAATATGATTCGTTCTAACAACAAAAATGGGAGGGTTCGGGAGGCAGAGCGCTGCGCCCCAAAGACGATTTAAAACCGGCCAATTAGAGCTTATCGTCATATAACGTGCATTGCAAAAGTTTGTGTACCTACATAGACACTAATTAGTCCGGCGCCCCGCACACATATGAAAAAATATTGTTCATTCATTTTTTTTCAATAAATGTTAGTATGACTACAATAAATGTTAGAATGATATAATTAAATCAATTTATTTTGTTAATATTTGTGATAAAAACATTAACATATTAAAGGGGTCTAACTTGAAGGGGGGGGGCGGCGCCCCAGCGCCCTCTATTGTCCAGCCGCCACTGTTTACATGGTAGACTCTTAATCAGAGTATTTTCTTAATCATATTAAAATTGCATTATTGGTGTTCATGTAATCGTAGTCACTGAAAGTGCCAGATGATATCACAAGCTGTCAAAGACCAATCCTCTGCCTTTAAGTTGATTCCATGAGCCCTCAAATGTGGCATTAAGTTTGACAAGTTTCCCCCTTACACGCAAAGCATGTAAAGCATCTGCTGCACCAGTTGCTGTGTCAGAATCCTTGCTTGTAAAATATAGCCATACTTTAGAATGCCATACTTTTAGCTTTAAGCAAATTTGATTAATGAGATCATGCATGTTGAAGAAGGAAGTCACTCACCGGATGTGCTGTACTGTACTGATCAAACGACGATGACAACGGTGTTTGTATCCCTCAAACTTGTTTAGAATGAAAGGTTTAATGATGGTGTGACACAATGCGTACCTATGTGTGCCTTTGATGTACCCCTTGATACCATAATGGCACCGGGTTTCGGTACCCAACCCTATTAATATGTAACTTGTAGGTACAAATGTGGACCTTTAAGGTACCAAAGTGAACCTTTTGAAACCAAAACCTCACACACTTTAAAAAATGCTGGGTTCAACAAAATCGATTTGTGTTGAGACACTATGAAGGAATTAAGTTAGCTTATTAGTATTTACAAATGTAAGTGGATTGAACATAAAACAATTGCTTCTCACTGTATAAAAGAAGGAAAGAGCATATGCTGCTGTTTATCATCAAGTCATTGCTTGGGAAATGACCAACTTCTATTTGTAGTCTTTTACATTTGCTGCTATGGTACTAAATTTATAGCCAAGGATATTTTAAATGTTTTAAATGCGGCTATGGTACTAAATCTATAGCCAAGGATATTTTAAATGTTCCAAGACTTTATTCAGAGTTTGGTAAAACTGTTTACTATTTACTATTGTTAACTGTTTTATTTATTGCTCCCTCGTTATGAAACGAGTATTGTAATATTAGAAATTCTTATAGTCTATACCAGGGGTGCTCAATCCTGTTCCTGGAGATCTACCTTCCTGCAGATTTCTGTTGCAACCCATATCAAACACACCTGCCTGTAATTATCAGGTCCTAATTAATTGGTTCAGGTGTGTTTGATCAGGGTTGGAGCTGAACTATGCAGGAAGGTAAATCTCCAGGAACAGGATTGAGCACCCCTGGTCTAATACACATCAGTTGTAATGATTGATTGTTTACTTTTTCTGTATTATTTGTCATATAAGAATAATATAACATTTTGACTATCTTATATGTTTGTACTTGTCTTTAAAGCAAAACTTTTTTTGCTGCCATTTTGGAGTATGGAGATTTTGTATCTCAATGGGACCATTCTGGTAAAATAAAAGGATAAATGAATAAAAAATAAATGTCAATAAACAAATATCTTTTTGTGGAATGGAAACTTTCATTTTATAATAGCCTAGCAATAGTGTAATTTTGAGAACTACACCTTTGTTTATTCTCCTGTGTTAACTTGAATTTAGCCAATTTCCTCTATCCAACCTGACAAATAAGCAAGTAGAAAATAGCTCTAATTACTAAAGCAGGTTTTGAGTAATGTTTATCATCATTTGTTGCCAGATTTCAGCTGACCTGATGTTACTTTTGATGGTATTACATTTCTCCTTGTGTTACTCTTCCCTTTGTTCCATTGTTTGTTAATGTGGTTACTCGTTGATTATTATGTTCACCTGTGCCTTGTTTAGTTCTTCATTTAGCTCATTTAATATGTACACCCTATGTTTGGTCCTTCCTTTTGCCTTCTAAATTAACTCCAAAATTAAATTAAGCAAATCAGCTTGAAAACTGGAACTGTAGTACTTCGTTATCTCAGCAACAGCTCTGAATATTTGGTCATCACATCTCCTTATGCCAATTATAAATGTCATTCCAACAGCATGTTCTTGATTAACATGTACATGGAACAACTCAGAGGAAGCAGCACAGCTTTTTCACTTCAACTGATCAGCACTTCTAAACTTGATTTATTTTGTGTACGAACACACATCTACCAATGTCATCTGTGTTGTATTATATAATTAATATTTTGAAGGCATAGCAAGACCGGCTGATTCTATCGACTTTGACACTGCTATAAAAAGCTGTCTGCTATTTTAAAACCAGTGTCATGATACATTCTCTACCTGTGAAAGGTTATCTACTAACTTTAAATCGCAGCATTAACTAGAGTTTGCACAGTGTTGTGGCATCTTAAAGTTTCAATATACTGATTGCTCCAATTGGGTAATTTCATTTTTTTTTTATAAATATTTCAAATATTTATAAAAAAATAATTTCAAATTACTTTCCCTGTGGAGGTTAATTCTGAAAGGCAAATTTTGCACTTTTGTAGTTTTTGCCACTAGAAGGCATGTATTCACAACAAACAAAGGTGTAGTTTTGACTGACTGTAGAATCATGGGAGTTGTGACCTTCATTTCATCCTAGAGAATTCATAGAAATCATAGCAATGGATGAGCTAAAAAGTATTAGTAATGGGAAGTTTGGATCATTTTACTCACTCGGACCTTTGAGTCTCGTTCATTGAGATGAACAAATCTTTTTTTGAGTCATTTTGGCAAATTTGCCAAAATATTATTAAAATGTTACGAGTTGCTTCCAAACTCTCAACTAGCCCAAACGTTGATCACACTATGGACAAGTCATAACTAGAATGCTATAAGAAAGGGAAAATAATCATTGTAGCGGCATTTTTGCTCGAAGCCGCTATCCCGGTAAGGGTAGAACAATGACGCGTGAGTCCGTTGTGAAACATTTTGTCATCATTTATTTATCACATCTTGTGCTGTCAAATCTCCATTCTCATCAGTAGCACCCGTTACCACAAACTCACGGTGTGAAAATCGTTTCCTCTTCCCTTCCTGCCCCACCTACTACCTGGCTTCCTTAAATCCCGAATAAGACAAAATAAAAGTATTCATTCACAAAATCAAAACCAATAAAGCAAATACTCCAACATGAATAATATACAAAAAAACAAATACTCAAACTTGAATACAATAATTATCAAATGTAAACATAATAATAATAATCATATAGTCCAAATCAACCTATTAAATCCAAACATAATAATAATAGAAATGGCTCCAACAATCATTTATTGTTTAGCTGGTGTTTTGTCTATGATTATGTCAGCCCACCTCTTCTGACAGGTCTTCAAATTTGAGTGGTTCATTCACGTCACACTAACAGTCCCATATTAGCTTAACCAGAGAACACAGTCTGAACCGAAAGGAGCCATGATTAGTTCACTTTTCGAGTCTCCTGGTTTTTTGAGTTTTATCACATGACAGCATGTAAAGAGAGTTTACTCAAACAGAGGACGAGAAATGAACGGATCAAATCTTTTGCTCTAAATGCATATGATTGGCTTGCCTTTCACGTGATGAACAAACCACTCAAACCGAGGATTCAAGAGATGATCAAATATTTTTCAGCTCTGACTGCATATGACTGGCTTCTGTCTTTCACGTGATGAACGAACGACTCAAACCCGATAGAAGACTCGAAAAAAGAACTAATCTTTTACTCCACCTGCACAAATGTGTGCGTGCGCAAATTAACAAATCACTCCCTGAGAGGAGTCATCGTTCTCAAGTCATACAAAAGATTCGTTCAAAATTAACGAATCGTTCAAGAACAACCCATCACTAAAACGTATTCAACACATTGTCAAGGTAGCATGAAGCAGAGTAAGCCACTATTTAAAATTGCTTATTTCTCTGGATTCATTTTAGTTTGAGTAGATTTTGAAAGAAGAAAATTTGAATGAAGAAAAACAAACATATTGTGTCTTTAAAATTGAGAATTTAATTTGATTTTCATTTTAAAACTTGAATTTTATACAAGCAAGAAACCAGGCCTATTTTTCTAGAAGTGCTTTATTTCAGTATGGCTTTCACACAAATGACACAATGCTTCACTTTGCACACAACATGTGTTGACCATCACAAACAGTAGAATTTGACTGCTTTTGAATGCATTTCCTGTTTCATATATACAAGCAACACTAGCTGCTGTATTTATCACAGTGAAGATGAACCTTCATTCAAGATGCTTTCTGAAAAGCTGTTTCCCAGTATAACCCAAATAGATTATGCTACCAAGTCCTGTACATCTAAAAGAATTCATCAAATTCACTAAGGCTACATTTAGATTTTTCGAACCACAACACAACAAGATGAGAAAAAGTGAGAAACACTATGATGTTTCATAGAGAATCTTCTGGATTATAATACTTATCTTATATTCTCACACAAACACTCTGTATGAAGGCTGGAAAAGCTGTTGCTGATCAAGAGAAAGAAGAAAATATACTAGATGCTAACATGTTGGACAGCCAATGAACACTTTCTCTGAGCTGCATGACTGTCTTCCAAAAGGAAATGAATTAGAAATTATTATAAGCACTAGCTTTATTATGCCTACAATAATACAAAAAATAAGTAAAATTGTGTCTAATTTAACAAACACTCCACTTTATTTTTGGAAAATAGGCTCATTGTACAACTTCCCTAGAGTTTAACAATTGAGTGTTACAACTTTTGAATCCATTCAGCCGATCTCAGGGCCTGGAGGAAGCACTTTTAGCTTAGCTTAGCATAAGCCATTGAATCGGATTAGATCATTAGCATCTCACTCAAAATTTACCAAAGAGTTTCGATAACTTTCCTATTTAAAGCTTGCCTCTTCTGTAGTTACATTGTGTACTGAGACTGATGGAAAATGAAATGTTGCTATGAACTATTTCGGACACTAGGTAACATGATTGCACCTGCTGTAGCTATGCTATGGCAGCAAAGTTCCTTGATTATTATGCCAGAACGAAAGTATAGTTCCCAGCGATATCAGCCTACAAAATAGCAACTTTTCCTTTTCTGTTTGTCTTAGTAGATGATGAAACCAATAAAGCCTCAAGCCTTAAATAGGAAAATTATTAAACTAATTGGTAATATTTTGAGTGAGATGCTTATGGTCTAATCCGATTCAATTATTTATGCTAAGCTAAGCTAAAAGTGCTCCACTGAATACCCAGAGATAGGCTGAATGAATTAAAAATAGGTAAAACTCAACAGTTTAAACTGTAGGAGAGTTGCAAAATGATCTAAAAGTTGCAAAAATAATAATAAAGTGGAGTGTTTCTATAATACTGGCTATAACTGACAAATTTTAAAGGCACTGAACAACAGTCTGTCAGAAAAAAATACTATAACATTGTATATGAATTCACACAAATTTTGTGTATCAAAAATATAATAGATACATTATTCTCACATTATGTTTTTATTTTTTTAAACTCGGATGATTTAGTGCATATAAATATTTATACACTGACAGTATCCCAAAAAAGTGCATGTAGTTTCAAATTCAATTAAACCGCAGAAAGAACACGTTTTTCTCTATGCAAATGAATTATATTTACTTTCATATAAACACAGTGCACACAGATATTACTTATAATACTGACCCTAGTCAAATTAGCAAGTTCACTTGAGTTTGTTATTACACAGATAAACCACCAGTGATTCTTTGACGACAAATTTTGTGAATTTTGCTAACAAAAATATCTGGGTTGGATCATTTGAGTTTAAAGGCATAGTTCACTCCAAAAAAAAAATTTTTGATGTTAATTTACTCACCTTAAGGTCATTCAAGACCATTTTTTTCTTCAGTAGAGACTTTTTAGATAAATATGTAGCCCTTGGCGATTTGGATATTGGAACTTTGAGAGTCAAAAAAAACCTAATACAGGCATAACAAAATGAATACATGTGGCTTCTGATGAAACAATAAAGACTTATGAAGCAAAATGATCAGTCTGTGAAAGAAATGAAACATTATTTTCAACACTACCACCTCATAAATCCTCAGAAGCCATGTATATTAATTTAGTGTTGCCTGTATATGTATTTTTACTTACATTTTAGAAATCACCAATGAGAACTTTTCCATCTAAAAGTATGATTTAATATTCTTCAGAATAAAAAAAGCCACCTTGAATGACCCAGGGGTGAGTAAATTACCAACAAATGTTGATTTTTGTCTGAACTCTCCCTATAACATGAACAGTGACAGAACGGAAACGACATTGACAGATATTCAGAAGAAGTTAGCTGGCGAGCGTGTGGTTTGTGACGGATGTTGGCTGTAAATGGAGGTAGGTCGAGTCACAGAAGTGTGCTGGCTTTCCATCTCGCTGATTGTGTTTCAGTAGCAGTAATCGATTTCCTCGTTGGCCAGAACAATAGCGGTTCTGCAGGGAATGTAAACCTGAGAGAGGGAACAGCCAAAGACAGAGAGAGATCAAAGACACTCGGCGTTTGTTTGAGGCACTGTGGCTCATTCTGAAACAATGCAGAATGAGAAAAAAGAGAGAAAGTTTCAAGTCAAAGTTAAACCACAGGTGTGAGAGGAATATGCATGCGGTTTTCATCTTCATAAGATGGAGAGACGAGATGTCCCAGTTTGGTGTCTGCATTAAATGAAATTCATATATACACATGTAAAGCATATGAAAGGGAAAGTGACTGCAGACTGTCCAAAGTAAAGAAAAGAAAACTAAAAAAAGTACGGTAACACTTTAGTTTAATAAAACACTTTAGGTTAATAAACTACTTATTTACGATTTATTAATAGCTAGTAAGGTAGTAGTTGGGTTTAGGTTTTGGGTAGGATTAGGGATGTAGAATAAGATCAAACTTGATAACTACTACTAGCGCTATATAAATTTAAGAAATTATTATTATTATTATTATTTTTATTACTTACATGTAAATGTGTTTTACAATAACAGGACACTACCGCAATTTCATTTTACAGTAAAATAGCCTTACCACAACTTTTTTTTAGGGTAAAATGCTCTTAACGACATTTTAATTCTACAGTATGACAATTTTTACAATAGCTTTACTGTAATTTATTTATATTTTACACTAGCAGAAAAAATAACTTTTTTTTTAGTATTCACTATTGAATTTAATAAACTCCAAGCAAGTGAAGGAGATCATGTGAAACAGCATATTTTTTATTCATTGTTATTGAATCCATATTAAATGATTTACAATGGTAATATTCATTGATCAATCTATTTTAAATATGCTTCGCGATCCAAGATGTTAACTAATCATTTTTTCATTAACACACTGTAAAACCCAACTGAAATTAAATGAGTGTAGTTAACTCTAAATTTACTGAAAGTTAATTCCACTCATTTGAACAGAGTTTTGAACTCAGTGTTGAAGGTAATGAGTTCATTAAATACCTCATTACTTCAACTTAAATGTAAGTTTACAATACTCATAAATTAGTTTTTTAACTCAAATGGTTTGTTGCAATCGGTTTCCTAAAACGGTTTGAGTTGCCGTAACTTATAGGGTTTTACAGTACTCAATTGGTTTGAGTTCTCTTCATTTATTGGGTTTTACTGTGCTCAAATTGCTTCATTTACTCAAATGAATTAAGTTCACAGTACTCATTAGGGTTAGTTTTTGAACTTAAATCGTTTGTTGCAATCGGTTTCCTCAAATGGTTTGAGTTACCCTAACTTTTTGGGTTTTACAGTGCAGTCTCATTTTTGTCTTCGACTACAGAAGCAGTACTTGATTACAGTAGAATACTGCAAATTCCTTATATGTAGTAAATTACTGTAAAAGTTTTTTTTAATTACATACAATGCAATGCATATTACAGTAGTGAACTAAAAACTATGTATGTGGTATTTTACTGGGTTTTTTTCAGTATATAACAATATATAACTGTAACATATAGCTGTAACAAGATAACTTCCCACGAGATTCGCTATCCCATGATGCCACAAGAGAGAATTCATGAATGGGAGTGAGGCGATGCAACAGATGCGGGTAGGTCATGTGATCAAGACAAATATTGGATGTAATGCATCCAAATTCAGTCATACTATACAGATACTATATAGAACATACTTTTCTGATGAGTGGATTCAGGTGTGTTTGATTAGGAAGAGTTTGAAAAGGTGTACTGTTGGTGTGCCTTCAGGAACAGGGTTAGGAAACACTGGTGTAGTAAATTAAAATTAAACTTGAACTCAGCCTTAGAGTTGTGAATTGTGCTAATGGAGCTTGTTTTGAACAATGGCTTGTTATGTACTCGATTTCATGTAATTTTCGACCTAAAAAAGGTATGGACTGCAGCTTTAAAAATCAAAAAACAGTAAATTTATATAATCACCACATGATGTAGCCTTTCCACTGCGTTCACAGCAACACGTCTCCTCCACCAGAGGAATCAATCAAATGTATGTTTGTCTGTAATCTAAACTTCATCACGTCTACATGACCCGAGTTTGCAACTCATCGAGCGTCGTTCTTCTGTAAGGAATCTTCCCTCAGGACTCGCATCTCTCCGCATCTCCTCCCTCACTCATTACCAACACCTCCAAACATGTTTGCTCGCAGTGAGTTCCTCCACAGGAGCCCAAAAACCCGACAACGCTCACTAATTAAACCGAGCCGGTGGAGAAAGACAAACCGAACAACACCTGCTGCTGCGCGTCCACAACATTTACTTTCCAGAGCTGCGTAAAACAATGGTGACAAACGGCGGATTAATGGGCTAACAAAGAACAGCAGAGGTCTCTAATGTCATTATTACTGCACGCCGCACACATGCTGATTACTGCGAGTGCAGCTATACCAGTCTGCTTAATATGATCTGATCACTTCAAATTACATTCTGCTTTTTCAATGTAGATGCGTCTGATTAAATGCGCAGTCAAGAATATGCAACGAGGACAAAAGGTTGGGACTCCGGCTTAATTGAGATGCAATTGGTATTTACTGGATTAAAAGTATGATTTGGAGGTCAGCGACAGTGGCTGCTTATTTATTCCCAAAATACATTTACTATGCAAATTATTCATGGATTAACACTTTAATACAGATTCATTTATTTATGAGAATGTGTTTTGGTTAAATATTACCATAGTCAAAAAAAAAAATAGTACAGTAATTTGTAGTAAATATAAATTTACAATAAATTGAAGCATACTATAGTAAAGTACTTGAAAGAATCTGGCATAGTAATTCTACAGTTATGGAAATGGAAATACAACAACTATAGTAATATAAATAAATTACCCCATACTGTAGATTTCTACAATGATAAGGTACTTTATACTACAATACACCACAGTTTACTATAGTAAAACTACAGTATTTATAACAGCTTATCATTTCACTTTAGTTAATACCACAGTATGCTGTAGCCTGCATTAACATAATATATACAGTCTAATATAGTTTACTATATAGTTAACTTACCACACAACTTACTACAGTATTTTTTAATGTGGGTACATTGTTATCATGATTTGGAGATTAAAACACCCACTAAAATGTCATTCATTGTAACAATAGAACAAATAGCTAAAGTCTTGTCTGGCATATTTAGAACCATTATCATGTTTTCACATGCTAACAATGTAATATCCAAAGTTGAAACATGCTAACAGCATGATATAAATGTAACAGGATGTTGAAACATGTTGGGCATGTACTTATATATATATATATATATATATATATATATATATATATATATATATATATATATATATATATAAAGTACATGCCCAACATGTTTCAACAAACGACAACATTTCAGTGTTTGGTAAGAGCTGCCGAAAAGAAGGCAAATCGCAGGTGTCTGAAGGCCTTGATGGCACATGTGGTTTTATTGTGCTTATGTAAATATTCACCAGCAGCTGAGGCACTTTCTGCTTCAAGGACAGTCAATCATTAAAACTTCTCGTTGGGATCAGCATGAAAGGGCATTGAAAACGTGAACGAAATGTACGGGACTGCTGTGTGATGCATAAACAAACTGAAGATGCGTGAGAAACAAACTCAAAGAGGAATCCTCAGCATCGAGAATTGCTTGTGGGTTTGTGAGGTCTGGAGATTTAAGGAGGAATCAGAAGAATTTTTTTTTTTGGCAAGCCGGACAGGAGCGTATTGTGAGCAAAACAAGCTGGGTCCAATTGCCTCAGGGAGAAGCCAGAGTCTTATGATGACCTTCTGAAGTTGCGCACAATGTGTAACCTTAACACAAGAACGCTGCAAAACAACACTTTTTCTCCTCCTCAGTTCCATGTTCTGTTCAGCTCTCTGGTGAATTCGCTCTTCGCCTAAACTCTCACACACCTGTCTCTTATCTCCCTGCTTTTCAAGTGCTTCTTGACTGAAGCGCATTAAGAAACTTCAGCTGGATACTGATTTACGGTGTGTGGATGCAGAGATTGACGACGAATAAAAAAAAAAGAAAATGTTACATGACACATCTAGCGGTGTGTAATTAAATCCATTAGTGTGTGATAAAGAAATTACAAATGAGGGAATGTTTGGGAGGTAGTGAACCGTGTCTTTTCTCAATAATCGGTGTGAAGAGTTTAATAAGAGATGCTGGTTGATGATTGACATGCAGGAGAAGTCTTAATGACTGTTCAGCAAAGTGTGAACAGTGAAAAACAACAGAATATAAGTGCAATCAATAAATCAAGTCAAATATCTACATTTTACCAAAGCAGAGTAAAAGTACAATATTACTAAATACAATACCTGACAGAAGTCTTGTCGTCCATTAGTATACCTAAGTATACTATTAGTATACTAAGTATTAGGAACAACAAATAATAACTTGACTTCTAGTTGATCATTTGGTATCAGAAGTGGCTTATTTGAAAGTATGGAGACTGAAGTATGAGAAGGAGTGCTATCCTGCTAAAGAATTTGCCCTCTCCTGTGGTTTGTAATGTAATGGGCAGCACAAATATCTTGGTACCTCAGGCCGTTGATGTTGCCATCCACTCTCCAGATCTCTCGCACACCCCCATACTGAATGTAACCCCAAACCCCATTTTTCCTTCACCAAACTTGACTGATCTGTGAGAATCTTGGGTAGAATCTTCTGCAGTATTTGTGATAATTGGGATGCAGTTCGACAGATGATTCATCGGAAAAATCTACCTACTGCCACTTTTCCAAATGATCAACTAGAAGTTATTATTCGTTTCTCTTACAACTGGGATCGATGACAAGACTTTTGTCAGGTAGTTTAAAACTGACCATATTACTCAAATGTTAGCCTCTCTTCGTTGGCTCCCTGTTTATTTTAGAATTCAATAAAACATTTATAGTTTGTTTTTAAAAGATCTTAAGGACAAAGTCCAACGTCTTTGAAATGCCTCTCGAACAGCATGCTCCGGCGTTCTGTTTGAAAGGGACAAATTCTCTAAAATTGCTTGTCAAGTTTACGATCCAATAAAATTAAACAACAACGGTCTCTTTAGTTTCATTTCTAAACATTTGTATCACACAGAAAATCACGCAGAGGTCCAAGCCCTTCCCTGGAGATCCATCAGTGTATATCGATCAATGATTGGCTCCTTTACTAGAAGGCGGGGCTTCATTCACCATATTGACCGTTACACTTTTCGATATTCAAAACTACGAGTGACATGTCTTGTGTAATCTGTAGCCTTTGACAAGTCCCATCATGCGCATCTCACAGATCTTTTCACTCCCTCTTCTTCCTCTAGATCAGGCATGGTTTCTGCTATATTCATTCTTCCATGGCAGGGTGTCACACCAAAATTCATTCCCACCACGGCTACATTACAGCTTCTCATTCAAAACCTTCAGTTGTTGCGGTTTCTTTATTTTTGTTTTGTTTTTTATAGCGAGTTGTAATCGCACCAAAACGTATTAAAATGTAGGTGAATTATAATGGAGCAAACTTTTCTGTAATTGTAGTAGGGCTGTGTGTTATTTGTTTAACGCTTAAAGGTTACATGCTGACTGACAGGGCTGTACGATGCGTGAGGCCAGCCAACACGACATAGCTTTCAGTTATGATGAACACAGTTTTCATAATTATACTTTATTTATAGATAAAGGTCTAAGGTTCTGCATACAATGACTTTATCTTGCTGGAATCTGTGGCTGTTTCACTTCAAGATGCATCAATGCCGTTCTATAGGTCTATTGGAGACATTCATAAATATTCCTAGTAAATCTAATAAATGTTGGTGATTTACTCTTTACATAAATGCACTAAATCGCACTTCAGCAGCATTTGTTTGAGAGCGCACAAGAAAATCTGCATTTGAGCAGCGTGTATTTGAGGGGGTGCAAGAAGTTTTGTGCATGAACAGAGGAAATTGGCATGCAAGCAAAGAGATTTGCATGCTTGTATTACATGAACGCGATCTCGACTTGTAATACTGCGCTTATGACATTTGTCATTGAAATAACGCTATAGGTAGTTGGAAGATCTGTGTAAAAGGCCTGCCACCACAGCTGGAAAATATCCTAGAGGAAACACTGTCAGGGGTGGCAGTCCTGGAGGGCTGATGACCTGCAGATTTTAGCTCCAACTTGCCTCAAAACTCCAGCACGGATGTTTCTAGAAAGCCTAGTAAGTGCTTGATTAGCTAGCAGGTGTGTCTGATTGTGGTTTGACCTTCATGCAGATTTCAGCTCCAACCCATATCAAACACACCTGCCTGTAATTATTAAGTGCTGTTCAGGTCCTAATTAATTGGTTCAGGTGTGTTTGATCAGGGTGGAAGCTGAACTCTGATCTCTGTTCCTAGATCTCCAGGAACAGGGTTGAGAACCCTTGCCAAAGACCATGTGGTCTTAATTTTCCAGCATCAAAACAGGCTTATTGGCACAGGCATGTGCTTCAGCCTATATTTTTGTGAGACCACAAACATATTTTGACTGCAGTTTCTAGGTAAAATGAATGCTATAGGGCAGTATAGTTGAGTCAGACTTTTGTTGACATTTTTTAACAGTTTGAAGTGATTGCTTGGGGTGAACGACACGGTGGCTCAGTGGTTAGCACTGTCACCTCACAACAAGAAAGTCACTAGTTCGAGTCCCAGCTGGGTCAGTTGCCATTTTTGTGAGGAGTTTGCATGTTCCCTCCGTGATGGTGTGGGATTCCTCCAGGTGCTCCACCACAGTCCACAGTCCAAAGACAAAGACACTATAGGTGAATTGAGTAAACTAAATTGGTCGCAGTATATGAGTGTGTATGGATGTTTCCCAGTATTGGGTTGCAGCTAGAAGGGCATGCACTGTGCAAAACATATGCTGGATGAGTTGGCAGTTCATTTCGCTGTGGCGACCCCTGATGAATAAAGGGACCAAGCCGAAGGAAAATGAATGAATGAATGAAAATGGCATTAAAAATTATGGGTGTCAAAATGAATTGTTTCTTCAGTGCACCACGATGCAGACGTGGACAATTCAGTATCGGTTCAGTAATAATCATAACCGGTTATTGTGTACTGACATCATTTATCACATATGCGCTATGTTGCCGTAGCTTACTATGGTGAGGGAGGCGAGCGCGAGTATTCACAACGCTCCAACTACTTAAAAACGCAGAAACTGTGCACAATTTCACTGCGTGTGTGTTTGCTGGACAGTCTTTCACTGACACTTACAGCAGAAGCCCCTCGCAGCTCTTTCTATTGAGTGCGAGACCAATCATAGGGGTGTAAGAAAGAACTCGCTAGACAAGACTCAGAAAGCGAGCGAGATATTTACATTTCTATATTTGCTATAAATGCTCATGTTGTTCTGTGCATGTACTTGAGTTTTTAAAGGTACAGCTTATATATCTGACTGTTTGTATTAAAGGACAAACTTGTATTACAAATAGTATATAAATATTTTTATAAATTTTAAAACAAGAATTGCTGTCCATACACAATATCAAATTGTGTACGGAAAGAATCGTCAATGCACCGTGATCCACCAAGTTATCGAATTGAACCAAATCAATGGCATGATAATCGTAACCGAACCGAACAGTGAGACCGGTGTAGGTTCACACCATTAATAAAAATCACTTTGAATTTTCAACATCAAAAGACAGGAGCAGAGCTAAAGTTCCGATAATGCAATTCAAACCACAAAATACAGAACCTGTTAATTAACAGATACGTTTACATTGTTATTAAATCCATACCTTGGAAATGTATCCATACTTTTGAAACCAAAATATAAAGACTTGATTTCTTAAAACATTTTACTCACAACTTGGAAACTGAAGTTCACTAATGAAATCCCATTTATATAAATCCCTTATACACACTAAAACTTGTCATAAGATGGTGGGAGTTTTCATCAAAGGCAAGCTCAAAGAGCTCAGAAACTTATTTTTATAGTTTATTTAAATGATAATAAATAATACAAAACTGCAGATTACACGATCATGCACAGAGATGTGCTGAACAACCAGAAAGTTCAACGCCGGACATTATTCATATTCTAATTTAGTGAATTCCGCGTCTCTGACGGAGGCGAAACTAACCCGTCTTGTAGGCTCCGCAGAACCTCAAAAGGGCCCATTCTCAGGCATTTGGTAATTAGCGCCTCATGAATATCATTGGAATTCAAACAATCCATTTCATATGCAAAACTTTAGGAAACAGACGTAAAAGCGCAGGCGACGCTCGCACCAAATTGATGCCGGGGGCAAGAGATTCATGTTGGTTCATCACTGCAAAGTGAAAGGGTTAGAATTTCCAAACGTCTCTGCGCCTCCACAGTGAAACCCGCCTCGTGGAGGATTGTGCCGAATGCATGGCTTTAAGAGTCAGCCTTCGCAATGGCAAATGAGAGTTTATTGTCAATCCTGGAGACAGAGGTGCTGAGCTGATGCACCCATTAAAGAGAAAGAGGGTGGAAAGTTTACGCTTACTCGCAGCGGCTTTAAAGCTGCGGCCCTTAAATAAATCATAGAAAAAGATTGCGCAGAAAGGGCCCTTCCTGTGGCACCTGCCAACAATCCCAATGATTAATTTCTATTTTATGCAGGTGCATCAGCTCCGACAAATATCACTGCGAAATCTACAGCAAATAAGACCGTGTTGTGTGTGTGCGTGTCTCGCTTTATTCCCCACCGGTCGCACACTTGTTAAAATAAACTTTGCGTTTGCCATAGAAAGTGGGTGGGAAGTGAAACGGCAGTTTCTGAATTAATAAAGTGCTGTGAAGAAAGAAAAAAGAGAATGTGTAATTTTGGGGCTTTAATTGATGAAGGCTGTCTTAATGCAGCTGGGGCTTCCAGACGAGATAAAAGAGGAGCAGAAAAAGCCAACGCTTCCACAGGGTGAAAGTACAGTCAAAAATATAAGATGTGCTGCAAACGACGGGCTTTTAAAAATGCCTAACAACTCAAACAACTGCTAATCAGATGCGCTGTATCATTTGGATCCAAACGGACTTCAAGGGGCTGCGCTGAAGACACAATGTTGTTTTTAAAAAAAGTCTCTGACATGCAGATGAATGGAAGTGAATGACGCTTCTAGAAATATAGTTTGGGGAAGGTGATAAATTTGTCACAAAGTCTGCTTTTAAAAGCTGCAGTTTAGACAGTGAAATAATTTCTTTCTTTCTTTATATGAAAGGCAAAAGCCTCTACATTATGTTTATTTTACCAAAATAAATTATGATTATGCCTTGATTTTTAATAATTTAATTAGGACAGTAAGGTCTGACTTTGCTTAGGCATAATTCTTTTCACTTAACAGAAATAATGTACAGTATAGAATATAAAGTCATGATACAGTGAAAAAAGAATGAATATTGTGTATGACTCCCTTGAGCTTGGACGACTGCCAAAGAATTTCCCCTCTCCTGTGGTTTGTAATGTAATGGGCAGCACAAATGTATGATATATCAGGTTGTTGATGTTGCCATCCACTCTCGCATGGCCCCATACTGAATGTAACCCCAAACCATGATTTTTCCTTCACCAAACTTGATTTCTGTGAGAATCTTGGGTGTATGTGGGTTTCTATAGGTCTTCTGCAGTATTTGTGATAATTGAGATGCAGTTGATTCAGATGATTCATCGAAAAAAAAAAAAAAAAAAAACTTTTCCAAATGATCAACTAGAAGTCACATTATTATTTGTTGCTCTTCTGGGATCAACGGCAATACTTTTGTCAATCAATCAATCAATCAATCAATCAATCAATCAATCAATCAATCAATCAATCAATCAATCAATCAATCAATCAATCAATCAATCAATCAATCAATCTATGAATCTATCTATCTAATGACGAGCAAAAAATTTGTTCCCCTTTATAAGGGAACTCCAACATGTGTCTGGTAAACAGACTATAGGAGTACACCAGACGACCTATCACTCTGAAGAGTAAGAAAACGGGCCAATGAATGACAAATGAGTTGGTGGAGCTTCAGCTCAGTCATTCAGCTGTGGAGTGCGCTCACTAGAATTTTAGCTTCAGACTCTCTCACGAGACTGAAGACATGCTATCTGCCAACCTGATTTCAAGATTGAAAACAGTTTATTTACCAGTGCGGTAGAAGACGCGACAGAGGCGGTTGATCTGGGCTTTCCTGTCCCCTGGGCATTTTGCTGGTGTGCACAAACGAGCAGTTTATATTAAAATAGGCAGATTCCCTAAGAGAGCAACACAGTCAATCAACTCATCTTTTTTTAAAGACTGGGTGCGGTGGTTCCCATCTCCGGACGATGGGCACGGGTATCGCATCACAAGTCTGACGGTACAGCATGTAGAAGCGTTGCTCGCGAAAGCTCATGCTCTCATTGTGAGGGCATGGCTGTTGCACAGCTGAGATTGCGGCTCTCAAGCCACCCCATTGCTTCCCGTGAAAGCGGTTAGCACTTGAGCAGATCTGAAAATCACAGTGGGGGTTTTATCTGCTGCCTTCGGGCCACTGGGGGACACTGGAGATCAGAGGTCCATTGCGACATCAGAGGGCGAGCTGTCATGCTTCAGAGGCTCCTGAGGCATATGACATTTGTAGCCGCTATCACGCTGCTCAATTGTTCATATGAGACCAATTCAGCGCTAGCTTCGCGATCGGGTCCCTAGATGGGCATGGCACACGGTGTCGCCCCAGGTGTACATCATCACGCTGTGTCTCCGCACCTTCAGCCTCTGGATGGATCTTGCTTTCTACGGGCCTGGGTGCCCTTAAGAACAGGTGTCCAGTCATGCTGTCATTTTGACAGATGCTTCCAGTACGGGCTGGCGGGCTGTGTGTATCGAGCATGCAGTTGCAGGTTCATAAACCGGACTTTGGTTGCATTGGCATTTCAATTGCCTGGAGCTGTTGGCACTGTTTCTTGCTCTCTGCCGGTCCCTACAGAAGTGGGAGGGGGAAACATGTTGGTTAGGACGGCCAACATGTCTGCAATAGTGTACATCAACCGTTTGGGTGATGTACGCTACCGCAGCATGGGGAGTCATGCGGCTAAAAAGCTGCGCGCCGTTTACATCCTGTAAAAGCTCTCTATGCCAGCTTACTTGTTCTCAGGACAGTTATGTTTCCAGGAGAATAGAGACTCCACCTTGGTACGGTCCAGCTGTTATGGGCATACTTCAGAGAAGCCCAGGTCATTCTGTTGTTTCTCCTGAGCAGACCTTCGCTGGCTGCTTTCCCTGCTCTGCACGAATGAGCTGGCTCTCAGCTGGCCCCAGGTTTACGCAATATGCATTTTTCCCCAGTGAGCCTGCTTGCACAGACACTGTGCAAGGTCGGGGAGACGAGGAGCAGGTCTCGCTTGTTGCACCTCCTTGACCCAACCGAACCCGAGTTTCCGAACTCACACTTCTCGTGATGGCCCTCCCTGATGAATTTCCCGGAAGAAGCACTTCCTTTTTCTGGGACTGGCACCCTCTGGCACCTGTGCAGGGTTCTGGAACTTCCTTGGATGCTTTCTAGACAGAGAGCGGTGGACTTAGGTGACCTATCAGTGTGATGGTTAACACCGTCACTTAGGCTAGAGCACCTTGTAAGGCATGCCTTTGTCCTGTGGTGGAGTCTATTCGTTGTGTGGAAATTTTCTCTGAGAAAACCCCCGGATATGCCAGATTAGTGTTGTGTTTTCTTCCTTCAGGATAGCTGAAGCGCAGAGGGTGTCTCCCTCCACACTGAAGGTTTGGCGTGCTGGCATCCCCATTCTCTGTGGGGATGGTAGCGCGGTGGGAAAGCATAACCTCATCAGCCAGTTCCTCAGAGGTACGTGGCGAGATGGTTAAGTCCATCGCCACACCCTCTCTTGCCCTCTTGGGATCTCTCTAGCCCCAGCGATTATGAGCCACTCGATCAGTATCTGAAAAGTTTTCTGTCCTTGAAGGCAGCTCTGCTGATCGCGTTGGTATTAGAAGGGTTAGGATTCCGGTGGCATTTTCGGTCAGCGAATTGTGTCTGGAATTCGGACCAATCTACTCTAATGTTTACCTGAGACCGGTGCCTCCTTTTCGGCATGAGTATGCAGCACTAGACTATATACGTGCCAGGCAAGTTAAAAAGTAAGTAACTTTAAGTAATTTGTGGATTAGTGTTTATTGGAAATGCAAACCATTTTAAAAGTATCAGTTGGATTTGCTGAACTGGATCAATCGGTTTATTAAGAAGAACCACTTTAAACGATTCATTAGAACGATTCAGTTGCTATTCGGCCATCAGATAATTCGGTGACAGAAGGCGCTCCGTCTTGGCTAATCAAAGTTTATACTATTTGTATAGTCTGACTCAGTACTTCCCACACTTAGACTTTACTTGGGCTTACTATTTTGTGTCCGCCTACGATAACAAACCTCTGTGATCGATGTAGTGGAAAATCCTCTCTCATTACACGTTTCGTTCTCTGCGTGTGTGAACTGTCAGCAGTCAGCACCCCTGCACTGCAGACCCACAGAGACGTGCCTTTTAGGCCGGGTTTCTAAATGTCCTAAAAGTTAATAGTATGCGTTTTTGCATTATCTTTTTATTTAAGGCTACTTTCGCTTGGCTTCGCAGCTGACTGCGCACACAGTCGCGAGAGAAACATTCAGTAATTCATTCTTGAATCTAAACGACTCAGAAAAACTACTATATACTCGGAATGACTCGTCTAAATTGGCTGCAAAATATACCTACACCATTAGTAATGATTACTCAAACCATTTGCCTTATTTAAATAATCTACACGCTTTAATATTGTAATTATTGTAATTTTTAGAGATATTGTCTATTTTTTTTCCTTTTTCTGTTATTTATTTTTCATTTGCTGTATATTTTTTTATTTTGATGATGTCATTAGGCTATAATACATAAGCCATTTTAAATACATATCTAAAATGCTTTGGCATTCAAGTTTGCTTTGAACTTGAAAGAGAGAGAGAAGCAGATTTGACCCGTCAGTTGGTGCATATGGCTCCTGAAAAGCATAAAGGTAAGAGAAAGTGGATGTCTTTTCTTTTTTTAACAGTTTTTTTTTTACTTTAACTCAATGAAAACAAACAGTGTATAACATTGTCATAATAAATGAAATTATTGTTAAAAAAGGAATTATGTTTTGTTTGTCGCATATAGTTAACTATTTATATGATGTGGGTAAATAGTGTGTTTCAATTCGGCTACCACCACAAGTATATCAAATCTATGGGAGGCACTGATATTATTGTATTTGTATGCTAATGTTTAATATTTTTAATAACTTTAATGTTTAAAGTTATTGACATGTTAGGGGTTAACTTTAATCATAAAATAAGATTGCATTAAAACAATTTGTTAAATGCTATATTCCTATATTGCAATATTGCTGTATTTTTTTTTCTCGCACACATCATTTTTTCCGCCAATACATTTAAAAAAAAAGAAGAATCAAGTTAGGCAAAACAAGAAACCATTTCAGACCATGGATCTCAAAATCTATCTGTAATTAATGTGTGATATGGCATATATATATATATATATATATGCCAAATAGTCTTTAGAGTTTATTCTTAGCAATGCATATTACTAATCAAAACATTTTTTATTGGAGTTATTGAAATGTACAAAATGTCTTTGAGGAAGATGATCTTTACTTTTAATACAATAATGTTTTTTGTAATAAAAGAAAAAAAATGATCATTTTGATTCAAAAATTTTTTTCCCAAAAAATACTTGTGCACTATAAGATTGGTTTTTTGATTTAGGGTCTTGTTTAATTAATAGTATAATATTGTAATGGCTTTGAAGTAAGCACACACATTCCCCAAGCAGAAAGCCATCTGATTCACTAGTGATGAATATGTCATTTCAAATGACAGTTTATATATATATATATATATATATATATATATATATATATATATATATATATATATATATATATATATATATATATATATAGTTAAATTCAGAATTATTCGCCCCCCTTTAATTTTTCCAAATAATGCTTTACAGAGCAAGGAAAGTGGCGCAGTAGGTAGTGCTGTTGCCTCACAGCAAGAACGTCGCTGGGTCGCAGGTTCGAACCTCGGCTGGGCTGGGTCAGTTGGCGTTTCTGTGTGGAGTTTGCATGTTCTCCCTGCGTTTGCGTGGGTTTCCTCCGGGTGCTCCGGTTTCCCCCACAGTCCAAAGACATGCAGTACAGGTGAATTGGGTAAGCTAAAATTGTCCGTAGTGTATGTGTGTGTGTGGAAATTCCCAGAGATGGGTTGCGGCTGGAAGGGCATCCGCTGCGTAAAATCGTGCTGGATAAGTTGGTGGTTCATTCCACTGTGGCGAGCCCGCAAGGGACAAAGCCGACAAGAAAATGAATGAATGAATGAGAGCAAGGAAATTTTCACAGTATGTTTGATAATATTTTTTTCTTCTGAAGAAAGTCTTATTTGTTTTATTTCAGCTAGAATAAAAGCAGTTTTAAATTTTTTAATAAACATTTTAAGGTCTATATATATATATATATATATATATATATATATATATATATATATATATATATATATATATATATATATATATATAATTGAAGCTATGACTTGACGTGACTTGAAATAAACAGTGACTTGACTTGTCTTGACTTAAGTCCGACAAAAATTGACTTGACTTGCTTATGACTTGAAGGTTATGACTTGAGACTTGCACATGTGTGACTTACTCCCATCTCTGATAGTTAGTAAGGTAGTAGTTGGGTTTAGGTATTGGGTACGATTAGAGATGTAAAATAAGATCATACTGTACTTTATAAGTGCTAATGAGTTAATATCTTAATAATCGGCAGGTAATAAGCCAGTATTAAATGGTGTGAATTGTTACTTAAACTAAAGTGTTACCAACTTCTCTCCATTAAAGAACAATTAGGAAATATTTGAAAATGGCTAATATTTTTTCATTTCAACTGTACATAACATTTAATGTAGACTCTGTAATGCAGAGATTTGGATGTGCATTAAATGAATCAATAAATTTTCCAGCTGATGTACTGCTATCAGTTTAGTATAGTCCAGGTTAAGTCCATTTCCCAAGGTTTAATCCTTTCTCAACCGCAAACATCTGTCTAGTAAACCGGTAATGCATTTATAATCATAACCAATGAGAAGGTTTATAAGAACAGCCGTTTTTCAATACTCAGTACAGTACATAAAAACAAGCAGTTTTCTCTCAGAAGTAAATCTCCTTGACACTGTGAATATCAAAGCACAGAATGATTAAATCATCACAGTCCTTTTTTTGTGTGAATTATGTATTTAGCTCAGAGTTTCACTGCTATTTTCTGTCAAAGGCCTTGAGATCTCCTCGAGCTCTTCAAGAGTAACTTCTGCAAGTTTAATAGTATGAAAATAATACAGTTCATAAATAATGCAGTTTTAATAGACAATCTACTACTGTATCAGATCTCACGGGCACTGCTAGTGTGAGGAACCGGCGGAGACTCATGCAGGACCACACAGATGATGTTTTATTGATTTAGTTGCAGTAAGACTTGGAGTAGATTATGTTCATGTATATTGTCTTTTTGTTTAATTTATTTTTACTATGGCTAAACATATTTTTCTCAGGGGCGGCACAGTGGCTCAGTGGTTAGCACTGTCACCTCACAGCAAGAAAGTCACTGTTTCGAGTCTCGACTGGGTCAGTTGGCATTTCTGTGTGGAGTTTGCACGTTCTCCC
>LR812533.1:9829137-9871637 GCA_903798195.1 Danio kyathit
ACTGTGCATAATTATTAGGCATCTTAACAAAAAACAAATATATACCCATTTCAATTATTTATTTTCACCAGTGAAACCAATATAACATCTCAACATTCACAAATATACATTTCTGACATTCAAAAACAAAACAAAAACAAATCAGTGATCAATAGAGCCACCTTTCTTTGCAAGGACACTAAAAAGCCTGCCATCCATTGTGAACGGATCAAAACACTAACAGAATCCATCAACATTGCGTGCAGCAGCAACCACAGCCTCCCAGACACTGTTCAGAGAGGTGTACTGTTTTCCCTCCTTGTAAATCATACATTTGATGATGGACCACAGGTTCTCTATGGGGTTGAGATCAGGTGAACAAGGAAGCCATGTCAATTGTTTTTCTTCTTTTAGACCCTTTCTTGCCATTCAAGCTGTGGAGTACTTGGACGCGTGTGATGGAGCATTGTCCTGCATGAAAATCATGTTTTTCTTAAAGGATACAGACTTCTGGCAGTAGGACTGGGAGTTGAGCTTGACTGAATCCTCAACCCAAAAAGGCCCCACAAGCTCATCTTTGATGATACCAGCCCAAACCAGTACTCCACCTCCACCTTGCTGGCATCTCAGTCGGACTGGAGCTCTCTGCCCTTTACCGATCCAGCCACGGGCCCATCAAGACTCCCTCTCATTTCATCAGTCCATAAAACCTTAGAAAAATCAGCCTTGAGATATTTCTTGGCCCAGTCTTGACGTTTCAGCTTGTGTGTCTTGTTCAGTGGTGGTCGTTTTTCAGCCTTTCTTACCTTGGCCATGTCTCTGAGTATTGCACACCTTGTGCTTTTGGGCACTCCAGTGATGTTGCAGCTCTGAAATATGGCAAAACTGGTGGCAAGTGGCATCTTGGCAGCTGCACGCTTGACTTTTCTCAGTTCATGGGCAGTTTATTTTGCGCCTTGGTTTTTCCACACGCTTCTTGCGACCCTGTTGACTATTTTGAATGAAACGTTTGATTGTTCGATGATCACGCTTCAGAAGCTTGGCAATTCTAAGAGTGCTGCATCCCTCTGCAAGATATCTCACTATTTTTTTTTTTTTTTTTTTGCCAAAGCAAAGGAAGTTGCCTAATAATTATGCACACCTGATATAGGGTGTTGATGTCATTAGACCACACCCCTTCTCATTACAGAGATACACATCACCTAATATGCTTAATTGGTAGTAGGCCTTCAAGCCTATACAGCTTGGAGTAAGACAACATGCATGAAGAGGATGATGTGGTCAAAATACTCATTTGCCTAATAATTCTGCACTGCCTGTATATTGTGTGTCAATTAACCCATTTTATCAATTACAAATCAATAGTAATGTTTTTCACATGTGTTGGTGCGATACTTTGTAGTGTGCAATTTAACATAATTGCCTCTAGCAGTCACCAATGGAAATAAAACAAACACACATACAAATACACATATGCCAGACATGAAGTTGGCGTGGACCAACGCACAGTCTCACGTTAATTTCATCGTTAGTAAATCCAAACTTGAGCATGAAACCTGGCGTACGCAAAGCTTTTGTGCGTACGCAGCGTTGATACATGAGGCCCCAGGTGTTTCAGTTCAGGTGTTTCATTGTTCAACCCTGTGTGTGTACATACTATACTATACTATACTATACTATACTATACTATACTATACTATACAGTGGGGGGAAATAAGTATTCAACGTCCCCATTTTTCTCAGAAAACATATTTCAAACATATTTCAAAAACATTTCATGTTGACTTTAAATTGTCCCCAGATGTTGGTAACAACCAACGAAATCCATATATGAAAAGAAATCAAATCTAATTAGTTTACAAATAAAGTTATGCGTAATAATATGAAATGACACAGGAACAAAGTATTGAACACATGAAGAGAGGAACATGTAGAAAAGCTATGAAAGCCCAGACAGCTGAAAGAAAGAGCTTAAAGACTCATATGGAGAATGAAGTCACATGTACTGCTCAGGTGTGATTTTTTCCATAGACTTTAAAAGAGTGCAAAAATCTTGTTCTGTGAGTCTCGTCTATCAAATCTGATCTATTTTTTGTATTCTCTATTGGTTTCAAATGAGGTGACTGGCTGGTCCATTCAACAGTTTGATTTTCTTTCTCTGAAAGCATTTAAGAGTTTTCCTTGGCTGTGTTTGGGATCATTGTCTTGCTGAAATGTCCACTCTGGTTTCATCTTCCTCATCCTGGTAATGTAGATATTGGACTGAAGCAGCTAATATTTATTTACAATAATGAAGTGCAGAGGGTTGCTGAAGAACTACTGAGAGATTTCAGCTACTGTCTGAGCTTTCACGGTCTCTCTGCACCTTCCTTTCTTCATGTGTTCAATAATTTTTTCCTGTGTCATTTCATATTATTACGCATAACTTTATTTGTAAACTAATTAGATTTTTTTTTCTTCATATATGTATTTATCTGATTGTTATCATCATCTTGTGAAAAATTCAAGTCAACGGCACCTTTAGAAATTTGTTTTCTGAGAAAAATAGTAATGTGTTGAATACTTACAGTATTTTCCTCACAGCAAAATAAGAACTTTCACAAAGTACATTGCCATCAGTATATTGATGTGAAAGGTAAGACAAACAGAGACATCAAAACAACATAAATAATAGTGTCCTTATTCCATAAGTCACAGCTTTTTTGGAAGAGCACTAAGTGTTGTTCCTCTTTTTATTGTTGTATTTTCCCGCGTTAGCATGAGCAGCTTTTAGCACAGTTAGCACATTGCTAGCCTGTTTCTATAAATGTTCTTGCTAACATACCGTAAATAAACATGTTGCTTGCTTTTATGTTTCTAACATGACTTTGCAGAATTATTAGCAACAATAAGCATGTTCATCACACGTTTTGGCTTCTTTAAAGGGTCAATATTATTTAATTGTATAATTTCTTATATCATTTTGAGCTCTCTGAATTTTTTTAATCCTGTAAGTCCTATAAATCTCTGTTATGGCATTTATATTAATCAAAGAACTGGAAAAAAGAAAACTATACAGCTAGTTTCTATTATAGATTTTCTTCTTAGTCAATCCCCAACTGCATTGGATTATTATTCATTCATTATATTTGATAGTCATGTAGTGAAAATTACATGATTATTATAGTTATTTAAGCAGCATTGTTTTACATTTAATTCCTGGATGTTTACTTGGATTCCTGATATTGTACTGCTGTTAGAGACCTGAACGCCACTCTTTCTTTCATTTGCATCTTTGTTCTATTAATTTGATCTAGCGCTTGTAATGCCTTTCTTTAATCTGTATTTGATTACACAACGTTTACTCAAGTAATTAAATAAGAATTTGTTTACTCGTTTTTAATCACTTGGGCAATGAGAAACGCATGTTTTAATTGAATCTGTTCACATTTGTAATTATATAATTAAGAGGTGGGTTTAGGAACATTAGTTTTGAAATTTTACCGGTGTTGTGGACTTGTTTCTACATTTTGCTTCCTTTTTGTAAACACATTTTGACATTTCACAATCAGAAAAGATTAGAAAAGGGCTAGAAATGGTGTCTGAGTTATGATATAATAATAGCTATTGTGTGCATACCATCATTGAGTTTGGCCGATCGTTAAGTCCCATTGCCTCAGTGAAGAACTCAGTGTTGTGATCCAGCCTGCCATGGCCTCCATACTGGATCTCATCCGAGTCCAGCTTGATCCTATATCTGAAGAAAACTGGTTAAGGAAATAGAAGATGCAAACAGAAGATACAGAACATAACAAGTAACATAAATTAGGGTGAGGCAGAAGTTAAGATATTTTCAACCTTTCAACACATTGTTAGCAAATAATTAACATGTTACTAACATATAATGTGCTTTATAGCATATGGCTAACATTTTAGCATATTTAGTACAGTTCTGACACACTTTAAACTATGCTAGAATTAAATATCATGTTAACATTAGCAGAAAAAAGTTATATTTCTAACCTTTTAACACATTGTTAGCAATAATTAAATGTGTTTCCAAAAGGTCTCTAATATGCTTTAGCACATGGCTAACATTTAGCATGATTAAAACACTTCCAACATGATTCCAGTACTATGCTAGCATACATTGTCATGTTGCTTACATTTAACAATGTTTAACAATGCTAAAATAAGTCTAACATAATTATAACATGGTGCTAGCATGTTTCTAATATTCTACCGCATGGCTAACCATGTTGCTAACTTGTTTAATATGTTTAAAATTAACATTTAACAACACAACAGACAAGCTGACCAATTTGGTAGCATGTTAACAAGGTTTTAACATGTTAACATACTAGCATGAATTACCAAGTTGATGGTAACCAAGAGTTAATGTTTTCCTAACATGTTTCGGTCTTAGCAATGTTTCTAGTTTGTTTTAGCAGGTAACATGTTGCTATAGTATTTATGACTATAATTCTAACATGTTTAATATATTGCTAGTATGCTACTTACAACTGTAGATATCAGTTAGGATTAGGGTGAGGTTTAGTGTAGATGACATGTTATTTTCATTACCCTTTTAAAGACACTCACTTATGTTATGTTCATTTAGCAGACATTTATCCAAAGCGACTTACTATTGAGGATAAAATAAGCACTTAAAATATTCAAAAAACAGCAGTATACAAATGCTCTGACAAGTTTAAGTTCAACATTTTTTTTCTGAGTGTTTCTTTTCTTTTAAGAAAGAAAAAGAGTGTGTCCTACAGGTGACTTGCACATTTTTTTTCATCCTGTGTTGGATAAATGGGTGGGCAAAATATGCTCTTTTCTTTCATTATATGAGTTTGAGAGACAAAATATCAATTGAGCAATCACATGAACCCATAAATGACAAAAATAGTTCTCTTTCTAGCACAAAGCCAGAAAGTGCAGTGTAGTTTATCAGTACTACTGTCTTTCTCGTTCATAGCAGCACACTGACAGATACAGACCCGGATGAGGCTAAAATACAGATCATTAGTCAAAAATACCAAGTAATTTTATTTCATGTATCTGTGGTGGAGCTTATTCAAGCCTTTCTGACATGATGAGTCTCACACAAATGCTGTTTGCTGTACACACGCACACAAACATACACATATTAGTGTTTACTGACACCACGCGGCCTTTAAGAATTAAATGGTGATTTTACTGTCTTTATTACAAACATGCACTGTTTTAAAAAAAGTGTTTAAAAACTGCTCTCCTACATCACGTTGTTGTGGGCCTCCAAATCACTGGGATTTGGGTCCTATTTTAATGTCAGGTAATTTTTAAAAAAAGACCTGTTGGGTTTATATCACTTCAATATAACAGTGGACACACTATACATACAGACATTTCGAATTATAAGGATCTATCTATGTTCTGAATGATTTTGAGATATTGAGCTTCAAAGTTTTTGCATTCCATTGCAAACAGTTTGTGTGTAACAGGCTTTTTTTTAATAAAAAGTCATAAAATGTAAACACGTTATAAAAAAAAAAACATCCCAAAATGTAAATAAGTTGTCATTTAATAAGAATATGTCAATAACTCGATTTTGATAAAAATGTCAGATAGAACCTTATAATTCTAATTTCTATAATTTCTGTCCAAACAGCTTACAAAAGTTGATTTTTATCATAGATGCCCTTTAATTTGCAACGTTATATTGAAAAATCACAAAAAACCCTAAAAATAAATAGACAAATCTACATATAGATCCTTCCCTCAAAGAAAGCAGGAATGTGCCAAAAAGTAAACAAAAACAAAAGAAACAAATTAAGGACTAAATGTGAACGTGTCTACCTCATCCAACGTTTCTTAACAGCAGGTGTAAAGGGGGTTACAGAAGTGAACTTGTTGTCCACTTTCTAGAAGTCGGTCTCCTCGTCAGAATGCAGAGCTGCACCGCAAGTCAACAGCACTGATTGCTTTGAGCTCCTCCGAGACAATGACACACATTTGTCCCATATAAACACGCTCACCCAAACTGACGAGGCTCCACATCAACAATTCCAGGCAGAATTATTTATCCATTTCAAAATATTAATAATGTATTCCATCAAAAACTGTTTCAAACAACAGCAAACGTGCACGCATACAATTCCACTCTGTCTGTGCTACACTGACTAAATTAAATATTAAAAAAAGTAATTGCCTAGACTCATGACCGGAATATGAAATATCTTTGACAGAGAGCATAAAAGAATAATGAAGACACGTTTCGGGGGAAAACTGGAAATCTATTTCATGCTTTTGTGTTTTAAGTTTTAGGTAATTCAGCCAAAAAAAGCATACAGACGTTCTGGAAAATTAAGTTTAGGTGCTAAACTTGCTGAATATCTGAATTACCACATACAGTACTGTATATTTCCATAGGTTGTTTTTCATGATTTAGATTTATTATATGTATTAACTCTAGCAAATGCTTTAGATAAGTTAAACTTGATTTGTGCAACTATATAAAGACAACATGAAACACTTGTAACTTCCATGAAATATCATTTCATAGATTTTAAGGAAAACATTAATTAGTAGAAAATAATGTAGAGTATATACTGGTTTATATTAATTTGCAGAGATTACATGGCTAAAAAGCTGAAAGTTATTGCCGTTTGATAAATGTTTACAACATTTTTTTGCCCATGAATAATGTGCACTGGGTCGAGTCGAGATCAGCATCATTTATTAAAATAAATAGCAAATTATAAAGTGCCCACATTTTTTCATTTTTATTAATTCCAAAAAAGATGTTAAGTATTAGAAGCAAGAACAAACAAATGAGCAAGTAACAGCAAACTATATCCATACACTTACCGGCCACTTTATTATGTACACCTCACTAGTATTGGGTTGGACCCTCTTTTGTCTTCAGAACTGCCTTAATCCTTCGTGGCAAAAATTCAACAAGGTACTGGAAATATTCCTCAGAGATTTGGTCCATATTGACATGATAGCATCATGTAGTTTCTGCAGATTTGTCGGCTGCACATCCATGATGCAAATCTCCCGTTCCACCACATCCCAAAGGTGCTCTATTGGATTGAGATATGGTGACTGTGGAGGCCATTAGAGTACAGTGAACTCATTGTCATGTTCAAGAAACCAGTCTGAAACGATTCGCGCTTTATGACATGGCGCGTTATCCTGCTGGAAGTAGCCATTAGAAGATGGGTACACTGTGGTCATAAAGGGATGGACATGGTCAGCAACAATACTCAGGTACTGTAGGTTGTGGCGTTGACACAATGCTCAATTGGTACTTTCTTGGTACCAAAGTGTGCCAAGAAAATATCCCCCACACCATTACACCACCACCATCAGCCAGAACCGTTGATACAAGGCAGGATGGATCCATGCTTTCATGTTGTAGAAACCAAATTCGGACCCTACCATCCGAATGTTGGAGCAGAAATCTAGACTCATCAGACCAGGCAACGTTTTTCCAATCTTCTATTGTCCAATTTTGGTGAGCCTGTGCGAATTGTAGCCTCAGTTTCCTGCTCTTAGCTGACAGGAGTGGCACCCAGTGTGGTCTTCTGCTGCTGTAGGCCATTCGCCTCAAGGTTCGACATGTTGTGCGTTCAGAGATGCTTATCTGCATACCTCCTACCTGCATACACAACGAGTGGTTATTTGAGTAATGTTGCCTTTATATCAGCTCGAAACCAGTTTGGACTATCTCCTCTGACCTCTGGAATCAACAAGGCATTTGTCAAACTGCCGCGCATTGGATATTGTCTTTTTTTCAGACCATTCTCTGTAAACCCTAGAGATGGTTGTGCGTGAAAATCCAAGTAGATCAGCAGTTTCTGAAATACTCAGATCAGCTCGTCTGGCACCAACAACCATGCCACATTCAAAGTCACTTTAAACATTTTTCTGCCCCATTCTAATGCTCGGTTTGAACTGCAGCAGATCATCTTGACCTTTTCTACATGCCTAGTTGCTGCCATTAGAATGGCTGTTTAGAAATTTGCTTTAATGTGCAGTTAGACAGGTGTACCTAATAAAGTGGCCGGTAAGTGTATAATCAATATTGGGTTGTGGCTGGGAGAGCATCCGCTGCACAAAACATATGCTGGATAAGTTGGCAGTTCATTTCACTGTGCCAAAAGAAACATGAATGAATGAATAACAGTTTGGTCAATGTTTTGAGATTTTTACTTTTGCTACACTGTAAAATGTTTTTAAAGCCATGACACAGTTTCACCATCAATAACGATTATTATTTTTAAAGTTACTGAAGTATGTTTAAAAAGAAATGCTTAAAGTTTCATGTTATTGAGAGTGTAGATTTCTATTTTTATTAGTTTTTGTATTTTTTTTTAACTTTACTAGTATTTCTTTAAACTGTATTCCACAGAAAAAAAGAGCTCCTGAATCAAATCCAGCTGAAACCCACTGTTAAATGTGCCACCACATAGAGTATATACTGTACATCAACAGGAACTAAATAAAAAAAAATGTTTCGTCAAGTGACGTGCAAAACAACAAAAGTAACAGCTCAGTTTACACAGTTTTCACCTTTGACGTGAAAGTAAACAACAATATTCCTGTGGCACAAGGAAAGAAAAAAGACAGCGGAGCCCGAGTCCCCAGTCTCTCCACTCTTTCTCTCTGTTTACCTCTCAGGGGTTTTAACAGTTGTGATATGTAACAAACATGCAGACAGGCGTCTAATTGGCTGCTTGAATAATCACCTCCTTTCCCCATGGGCTCGCGGTGGGTCTTAGTGTTATCCTCAAACGCTCTTTTACTCTCGCCTCGAGCTCGAGCACACTTGGCTTTTACTGCCAGCTTGCCGCTTTGATAGCGATGATTAAAAAGAAGTGTTGCTTGGCGTATTGTTGCCCCCCTCACTCCTTCATACTCCTATTTGCATTGAATTCTCTCACCGATAGAACAAACTTCCTTTGTTATGGATATTTCGAAGATGTTATTGGAAGAGGGTGAGAGAAGCTTTTTTTTTCTGTCAGAGAATTAATGGGGGCTTCATGTAAGTTGCTTACTGTCAGTATTTATATAAAAAGTAAAGCATGCAAAATAAAAAGTTCTCCTGAAGTGCAGGTAACGCCTTAGATTTGTGTGTTAAGCAAAGTCCATTGTGCTAATTTGCATGCTAAATTACATAACTACCTCAGAGTATCAACTACAAGCTAAATGTTAATTAGCAACAAATGCTAGCTACACAAAGCAGAAAACATGCCTTTCTGAGCTTCAAATAACCTACAAATACAAATTTCAAAATGTTCCAGCCAAAATGAACACTAGATAAAAGGTTTTCAATTTTTAGTATAAATTCCAATATGGACCCAAACAAGCACTGTAATAAAACTAAATATAAGCTTAATAAGCTGAGATTGATTTGCATGATTGCTAATAACGTTAAATTTAAAGGTTGTTATGCTGTTTTTATAAGATGAAATATAATTTTCAGGTGTCTGAAGAATGTGTCTGTATATTTTTCAATTCAATTCAATTCAATTCACCTTTATTTCTATAGCGCTTTTACAATGTAGATTGTGTCAAAGCAGCTTCACATAGAACATTATAGTAAATAGAAACAGTGTAAATTCAGTTTTCAGTGTTTAGGTTCAGTTCAGTTTAGCTCAGTTCAGTGTGGTCTAATAATCACTACTGAGAGTCCAAACACTGAAGAGCAATTCCATCGATGCGCAGCTCTACAGATCTCGAACCATGTAAGCCAGTGGCGACAGCGGCAAGAAAAAAAACACCAATTGGCGAAAAGTGAAGAATTTAAAAAACCTCAAGAGAAACCAGGCTCAGTTGGGCACGACCATTTCTCCTATGGCCAAGCGTCTTGTGCAGAGCTGCAGTCTAGGCGCCAAAGGCTGAAAATGCTGGACCTCAGCGAAGACTCGTCTGTCCCTGGAGCGTCACTGGAATCAGTCTCATGCTCTCCACTTCCATGACCACCACAGCAGCTGCTCAGGATACGGCCTGGTCCAAGATTATGAAAACTTTGGGATCATCTTGTCGCTGGTCTTGGATCGCATCAGTGGCGCTGCATAGTCCGAGGACCTCGGGATGAGTACACCCAGGTGGAAATAGAGAATAGAGAGAATAATTAGCGTAGCTACTGTTCATAGGGTATATAAACGAGATGTAAAAACCTGCGTGGGGCACATCATGCGTCATACCGCTAAGTGATGCACTGTGTATTTGCCTCATCATACACTACTCACAATAAGTTAGGGATATGATGATGATGAAAAGCCTTTATTTGTCACATACACATTTACATGTAGCGTAATTGGACCCCTCCGACCATACACAAATACATTTCAGGGGAAGACAGGTCAACGAGAGGTAGATTGTAGAAAGAGGAAATACGATACATTAGGAAAGAGAGAGGCGAAAAAAGTTCCTCTCAGACTGCCGTTAAAGTAGGGCAGTGTGAGATCAGGGGGAAAAAAAGCCCCAGCACAAGCACATAAACACATAGACATAACATCGCAACAGGGGATGTGGATATAGTCCGATAAAGGCGGTAGCCATCTGGTCCTGTGTCCAGGGGGCGCTGGTCTCAGACCCACACACCCACTAAGGAAGGTGAAAGCACGCGAAGGCATGGGATGTGGGAGTTAGGCAGTGATTGTGTGTGTGTGTGTGTAAGCCTGTAGAGTCTCACAGGTGTCCTTGGAACAGGGAGCAGGAAGTTCGAGCGCCTCCTGATCTCTCTCTCCGAGGGAAGTTGTTTGTCTCCAGCCGAGGCCGTCTGGCAGGAGAGCCACAGGGAAGCCAAAAGATAAGAAAAGTTTTTCAATTTGTATCAATATCTGCCAATTTCGCAGATATCTAATGTCCGTCACTGGTCTCCAGGTCTGACCAAATCACGTTGCAACGCCGCTAGTTTCTCCCTGGTGTTTTCCAATTTGCGGTCTAATGCCACAGTCTAAGTACCAACAACCCTGCTCACCACAGTTTCAATACAGCCTGCCAGCTCGGTGGGGTTTTGAGCCACACTGACTGCTTTTATCAATCGTCGATACCCCAGGAACCCGCCTAAGCCCATCAGCAGAAACCCTGTTATCAAAGTTCAGAATCAATAGACATCTTCAATATCCTTCAAGAACATAGTGGCTAGGCACACAACGTGCCACTTCTCCTACCCGTCCATCATGTATGCAGCTGCGAACGTCCCCACAGGACAGTTGGGTTCCCCCAAACCCAAACTTCTTGTCTAAAGATTGTGCCAATTGCTTCCGGAGACCAGTTGATCAAATCCATTATTTCTTATTTGTTTGGAGAGCAGGGCAAGGAGAGCCTCAGAAATAGAAAAAGACAAGACAAGAGGAGCCAGCCAGGAGAGATATGGGAGGGAGAGTAAAAAAAAAGTGTGACCGCCTTCGCCAAGAGTCTTATCATGAGAGATATTGTTATTTACATGAGTGTTTTTTCTATTTGCTCAAAATTTGCCTTGGCTGGGTCAGTTGGCGTTTCTGTGTGGAGTTTGCATATTCTCCCTGCGTTCGCGTGGGTTTCCTCCAAATGCTCCGGTTTCCCCCACAGTCCAAAGACATGCGGTACAGGTGAAAATTGTCCGTAGTGTATGAGTGTGAATGAATGTCTATGGATGTTTCCCAGAGATGGGTTGCAGCTGGAAGGGCATCCACTGCGTAAAAAATATACTGGATAAGTTAGCAGTTCATTCCACTGTGGCGACCCCAGATTAATAAAGGGACTAAGCTGAAAAGAAAATGAATGAATTACTAATAATGAATGAGAAGAAATACTATTTTCATTAGTTTAATATTTATTACCCCCAAAATTTAGACAATAACAAGGCTAGCCCCAAATAACAAAAATTGACAATGTCAGTAGCGGGTGTTTCCACCATTTGATGTCTCATGCTCACTAGCCTCATGATGTTGTTTGGAGGAACGCGTTCCACTCTACCACAAGTGCTACACGGAGTTTTGCCAGGTCACAAGGGGGGTAGCGTACGATCATCCAGTCTCTGCTTCAACTGGTCCCAGACGTGCTCGATGGGGTTCAGATCAGGGGACATTGATGGCCATACCATATGAGGCACTCCAACTTCCTGAAGTCGAGCTGTGGTCGATTGTGGTGGAGCATTATCATCAATGAACAGAAAGTTGGGGGTGTGCTGGCATAATTGGGGGATGATAATGGGTTCTATGATGAGGTAAGAACATGCAGTGACGGAGTCATCTACAATAACCAAATCTTCATCAGTTTTGCGCTGACTGATGATGCCTGCCAAGACTGTTGCAACTTCTCCACCAAGGCAAACCCTGGGGACTATGTTGACCTCAGCGTATCGCTCACCTCGCCTTCTCCAGCAAAGCTGATGGCCATAATTTCTGTGCAAGGTGACCTGACACTCATCAGTCAACAGGACGGTAGATCACAGGTCACATGGTCTTGTGCACGCTGCAAACATTTACGGTGGTGTCTTGGTGACTGTGGAGTCACCTGCAACGGTTGTCTGGCATTCAAGCCAAAGCTGTGGAGTTGTTGCGAATGGTTTGTCTGAAAACCCTAGTACCCATCACATCTAGTTTTGTGTCTTGATGCAAGTCTGCTGATGACACTTTGAGACACATCAAGTTCACGAGCAACATCTGACTACCTGCCACCAACCTGAAGGCGCATCTTGGCCAGTTTTTGTTCTCGTGCTCTGTTTTATTGCTGAATTACCAATCAGAGTGTTCGCTTCAGTTACGGCCGATGCCAGAAATGATATAAATATTTAAATATATTTAATCTATTTAAAACGTATTTTCCCGAAAGAAAATTCAAGGTCTACAATTGAGGCATTTGAGGGTTAGGTTAGGGTTAGGGGGTTGGGGTGTGGAGGTTCGTAAGTTGCTAGGCGACCGTCAACAGTTTTTTCAGAAGCTGACAAAACATTGCTGTCACTCTGATACAAGTTTTATTTATGGAGAAAATTACAAGACACTGCAATGTTTGCGCGCTCTGGGCTTGTCTGAGATGATTAGTCTACCAAAATGTGTATATTCCATACAAAGTATGAAGCTGAACAGTCAGTTCTTGTCACGTGACCCGCAGCATTCATTCAACTATGTGCGTCTAGAAGGCGCGAGCGCATCAAGCCGCTTGTGCGTGTGAGCCACACACGCCATTGGATATAACAAACTTGTGCGAACTCTAGAAAAGATGCGATATGCAAACGGCCGTCTCCAGCAGTTGATCTTCTTGCACAGACAAGCTAGATTCACCTGATTTGTTGACAAATGGGTTGTGGATGCATTCCTTGGCAGTTCACGGGTCCTTCACTGGGCCTTTTCCCCTTTGCAAAGAAACATTCCAAAGATGTCTGTTTCTCAATCATTTTGATGCTTGTGGCTTAAATTTGGGCGCTCAAGTGACCAAGATGTACGCAAGAGAATATGGCCATTTTTCAAAATAAAAGGTTTTTCAAAATAAAAGATTTTTCAAAATAAAAGGTTGTTCAGACTCAGGTAATAAATAAAACGGAAATGATTAATGATTTCTTGTGCTGCCCATTACCAATTGATCCACAGACTGGTACCGGTCCGCAGCCCGGTGGTTAAGGACCACTTTGTTAAAGTGTCAGAAAGCTGAAAAAATGTGTTTTCTACAGGTGGTTTGTCAAGCCCACTCACCTGAGTCACCAGTGTGAGGCACACTCAGAATTCATGTTTTGAGGTTTTCCTGTGGTGTAGTGGCGGGGGAAAGGAGGTCCTGGTTTTGGGAGCTGTGATTGTTGATAATATTTCAGAGGGGGTAACATTACTGAAGTTGAGGGCCTGTGGATTAACACAGGCTGATGAATACCCAGCTAATGATATAAGATTATATATATGGTCCATTACAATATACATATGGACTCAGTGCTTTGTAATTTTGCATATCATTTTTAATGCTCAAACAGCAACTTCAAAAGAAGCATACTGTCCATATTCATATCTCTGTATGGTTTCAATAAAGTAAATGTATTTTGTTTACATTTAAAGTCAATGTGAAAATATACAGTGTTTGCTAGGGCACATTGTTATTCTTTAGGTGAACAATGCATCTGTGAAGGTTTATCCACTGAACAAAATATGCTTGTTTCAGTAATCTTCGATCAAGGTCTGACCATTTGCCTTCATGTTTGAAGTGGCGGTATTTCTCTGTTAACGTCTGTTTGACAGCGTCTGCCACAATATTCTTAACAACAGTCCTCTTACCTTTAGCTGCTACTAGGCAACTATGGGCAAAACAAAAACTCTGCCCCTACTCAATATACAATTTCTATTGGAAGTACATGAATAAAATAAAAGTCTCAGCAACGTTTGGTTCACTCTGCCTTTAAAACGCAGTCTTTCTCAGATCCCCAGCTCAAATAAAGTTTGATCATTCACATGTAATCTAGCAGGCTAGTTTAATTCAAAGGTCTTTTCAAATGACTTGCCAATGTTCTACAATTCATTGGATGCAAGAGAGAGCAACACCCAATAGCACGCCATTCAAGCACTGTAATGTGACACCTGAACTACAACTCTGACCTTGTTTACTGCTGACCTTGCGAAGAACAGCCATTGATTAGCAGACAATTTGCATGATGTACTATTATCATTAGTACAAAAACTGACAGATGGAAGGCATCAAAGTCATACTGTGACAATCACACTGCTGAAACAAACTGTTTAGTTTAACCCCTGTGGTTCTGCGTGCCTCACTCTGAACAGGATTTGAAATTGTGCAAACAAGTACGCAAAAGACTGCAGTCTCTAGAAACAGTCATTAGCAGGACTCTTGAGGCCAGAGGAGTGAGGATAACTTACACAGCTCTTGCAAGTACACTCACCCAGCAAACTTCACTACCACTTAAGTTAAAATAACCCTGACACTACTCGTCCAACTCCAAACAATATTTAAACCATCATTTTTGGCCATATACTCAACTGGTTTAATGTCTCTAGTGCACCTTTATAGTCCAAGGAAGTGAGGTTTACATGGACAGTTCTTATTAGCTGGCCTCCATTGCACTAAAAAAGCGTAGCCTCTAAAATGGTCAGTTCAGCCAAAAATGAAAATTCTGTTATTTACTCACCTTCATGGCATACCAATTATCAGAGATCTTTGCTTATCTTCAGAATACAAATTAAGATATTTTAGATGAAATCCAGGAGTTTTCTCATCCTCCACAGATAGCAATAGTCCAGAGAACCAAAAACATTGTCAAAACATTCGATGTGACTTTAGTTTGGATGAGTTCAAAAACCTGTCAACATTTATATTGTCTAAACCTTTGGAAACACTGGACAAGGATGAACCCTTCTGTTTTGCATGTTGAGCACCAATATTCGTGGAAGTTATTAAATGCCGTACACTTTCAAAGGATTGTCATTTGAAAGTATACTTTGGAATTTAAGGTGCATTAGTGAAATTGCAGTAAAACTGACTATGCTAAAAAGATCAACTGTCTATTGTTAATAGTAAACCAGCAATGAAGGACAATTCATGCAAGTCCTTTAACCCAGCGGTCATCTATGCAATGCCTCTCGCGTATGCAAGTGTAAGCTCCTATCTCCTTGAATGGGAAAACATCAAATTCACAAAAACTGTTAGCCAAACTTAACATTAAATTTCATATTCGGAAGCACCAGTGAAATTTAACAACTGTCTCTTAAATTTAGTCTCTAAATGTAAGAATCATGACACAAACGACACAATATTTTTAGGTTGTCCAAGCAAATGCACATACACATTTTAAGAGAACGAGATCACGGCACCAACCTCCTTTATGGCTGTTTCCGAAGGTCATCATACTGTCGATCACACATTAAATACCATAAGACTCAAAAACTTACATGTTACACAATATCATCCTCCACATCCAATACCACTGGTCACAATCCAGATGGCAAATCTCTTCCGAAAATGACAATGACCACTGTGTTTTTAAGTTTGAGGGCGTTCAAGTGGTTTCCATCATTGCACTTGAATGGCATAGGGGGAATTCATAAAGTCAGATGGGACAGACTTTCCCTTCCAGTCATTTGTTATAAATTACAAAAACAAAGAACATTTATTTGGCTCATTAAATGTAGAGATTCAAGCTTTATGTAAATATATTCCATCTTTAGGCATCGATGATTGGCTCTTTTACTTGAAGTCAGGGCTTTCTTCGATACAGTGTTACAATTTCCCCCATTCAAAACTATACAAGTGACATGTCCTTGCATATGCTATAGTCTTTGGGGGATGTCACTTTCAAACCAAGCAGCTTTGTTTTTGTTTGAGCAAACTCTCAAATGTGTTGAAAATCTGCTTGAGGAACTATCTCACCCCTCACACAAAACTCTCAGATGGCCCAATATTGAAATGGCTGAGCAAGGGCAGACGCAACTATACCTTTATCCCAGCCATTCTCTATAAGGGTTTTGGCTACATATACATCAGAAAATGCATCGCTGAGCCTTTTGGAAACCGATAATGTTATTACCGATGCCAACATTTGATGTTGCGGCTCAAGAGGAAGAACACTAAAAGTAAAATGTAAGCAAGAAGTGCTGTGCTGCAAAATATCACTTCTTTCCCTGTGGATTCACAGACTCCACGTCTTTTTAAAACCTTAAAAAGACGTCTATGGGGAGAAGCAAAGAGAGAAAGAGCATGCTTAAGGCACAGGGATTCTTTTATAAAGAGGAAGCCTACACATTGATCAATAGCACCCATTCCCATTAGACAATCATGAATGTCACCCAGGACCAAAGCATACGTGACAGGCAGCACAAGAAAACAGTGCGCCACAAGAATACTAAAAGTATGTGCGCAGATGAGCGCGAATGCACAACACCCAGAACGGCTAATTCAATGTTCCCTGGCAAGCACGCCAGTGTAACAGCAGTGGCTCTCCAGCTGAAATTGGCAGTTGGAGGCTTTTAGCAATTATGTTTTTGTTAGCGCTTACAGATGCTTGTCTCTGAGGCCAGGCAGCGCTGGCGGTGAAGCACTGTAATCAGCCAAGCCTTGCAGAACAAAGGGGAGGGCCGGAGATCAAAGTCAATTTGCTCACAGGAGGAAAAATAGCGGATGAGAGGGTGACGGGTTGGAGGACGGCCGGACGCACAGGCGCTGATGACCTGAAGAAAATGTGTGCATGATCATGATTGCGAAGAGGGTCGTGATGTTGTAGCTCTCTGCAGCAGTAATGGCAGCCTGTCCTCTGAGGGGCAAACAGGTCTCGGCACTGGAAAGGCGATTCAGAGACCAAATTTCAAAATGAAGCCTTTACGCAGTGTATCATCTCAGGAGCATCTTGTATCCTTCTTTCGGTAGCAATTTTTGGAGAAAGATTACTGGCATGTTTAGTGGGTAGACCTAAACAGGGTACAAAAAGGTGCTTTACACACATACAGTTGTGATTGTCAAAAGGTTTTGAGAGTGGTTTTGCAACCTGTTTCTAAAAGCAAAGGACTGTGGAATTTCTGTTTGAAATAAACATTACGCATGAATTAAACTAAATAAATGACAAAGTCAAGTGTTATTATCTAACAATGAAAATGTATTCGTTTTTACATGGATATGATGTATAACAGGATTATCAAGCTGCAAAACAATTAAATTGTGGAGAAAACAATTGCAAAATAAGGACGTTCATACATTTTACTATTATTTACAGAAGACTTCATCTAACATGGCTAAATTTAGTTAAAATACTACTTAATAGTTATTTGGAATCTTTATATTTTGCCACCATCCTTCAAACCAGTAGGTTTTACTTAGCAAAAAAACAAACAAACATTTAAATATAATCATATAATAAATATAATATAATAATTTTTATGCTTAATTTGTTTTCAAAAGTTATTTCAAATTAGTAAAGCAAACACTTTACTTGCACTTAATATGCCTTCTATGCATATAACTTTATTTTACTACATATAATTTGATCTAGACACAACAATGTGAGTCACATAGGCCCAATGCCAATTCTATTTTTGTACCACTACACCTAAGAAATTGGATACCACTACAATACCTGCAAACGTCATCATATGTCATTGCAATTTCTTACTACATATGAGATCGACAATCGCAACTGCTGTAGTTATTCCAGTTGCGTTATTTTTCTGTATTTATCTTCAGGAAATCACTCAAGGCATATATCATGTTATCATAAATATATAATGTGGCAGTAAGATCATAACTATACTGTGCATTTACACCGTGGACAACTCTCCCTTTTTTACTGGGATTCTCCCGTATTTTACAGTTCTATCCCACTATCATCCCATTAAGGCATTTTCACGTATTTCTCCTGTATTTTCAATCTTTCTATAAAGGGTGGCAATAAACATTAAAGAGCCAATCCTCCCTATACCCAACCCATACTGCCGAACCAGCCACTAGACTTTTCTGACAGGGTATTTGAGTGTCAGATGTGAGATGTGCGGGACTACTATGCAAGAGTTATTATTATGGATAAGAGATGGCGAAATTTAGCGTTTTTGATTTTAGCGGGGGATTGTTTTTAAAGCATGACGGTGAAACACGAACAACGTTATGAGCGTATTAGAAATTAGTAATAATCTAGCGTAAAAACTGTAATTAGTAAAAAGCGTAGCAGAAGCTCTGTGATTGGTTGGCGGAGATGAACGTGGGCAGGGCTGAGAGCAGCAGGAGAGGAGCAAGCCTGATTGAGTGAATGTTTAAGAGTGTCGAATACTGTGGAGGAGCTCCAGATGGAAACTTTTGTTTTGTGTATACCTTACGATTAAAGATGTTGCAAGTCTACCGGTTCCTACCTTTGAATGAGTGAGTTTGAGCTACTTGTACAGTATGTAGCATTAAAAACACCCGTGAAAAAACTCAACACAGAGGCTGCTAGCTAGCGTTTCAGAAGTGTTATTGCACAGCAACACAAACAGCACGCAGAAGCATAAATGCATGGCTATACACAAGGCATGCGCCGTGAGTCATAGCGATCACTCAACGGAAGTATAATTCAGCCGTTAGCAAGAACTATCGTCATGTTAGTAAATACATAGCTTTAACTAATGACACCTATCAAAATGCGATGTCTTATCAATTGCAGTTTTTACTCAAATAAATGTTCCTAATATGTCACTTTTACTAAATCAAACATTTTGATTGCTTCAAGACCATCAAAACACACTCATCTTCCAATGGAAAACTCATCCATGCAAGATTCCTGCCTTAATCATGAAGATGCACCTTTGTCCTTTGCATTCCTTATGAGATTCATTAAGAAATCTTCTTTTAGTCATGAAGTCATCAAGCATCTTTGAGCAGTAAAGCCTGCTGCTGTTTTGCCCGAGGACAAGCCTGTTTTAAATTGAGGGAGGAATGCTGATATGGTTGAATTATTCAGAATGGCATTCAGGTAAATGCCCCTGACAGATAATAGGAGAATGATGACCTGACACAATCAGAGATGCCTGTTGGCACGCAGCGTATCAAAGACACATCAGGCCTGACAGCGAGCGTTTCATGATGATACCCGAGCCAGATTTACAATACTCCATCCATTTGAATGGAGGGAAGCACATGAAGAACGCATCCATTGAGAGAAGAGAACCAAAGATTGAGAGGAGTTTAAAAAAATGCTTGAGTTTCTGTCAAAAGCTGATGTCGACAGAATTTTAATGGCTGGTGTTTGTGGTGGAGTGCTCAACTCAGGGGAAAGCTAGTTTTGTGTGTTATTTTTTGAAAAGAAAGGAAAAAGTGGAAGGAACAAACTGCTCATCCTGCTGAAAGGACATTGGAGTGACTTTTTAAGGCGCTGAAGTGCTTTATCTCGCTCTTGGATCCAAATTCATGACAGCGTCCGTATAAGCCTTTTCTGCTTGGCTTATATACCTGTGGTAAAGATTGAGTTTGTTTACTAAAATATGGGTTTTGTGGCGGTCGTCTGATGTGGCGTAGCTCATGCCAAAGTGTCTTTTAATGTGTAAACAGTGTAAAAAAAAGATTTTGGCTCATTTTGCACCCACTATTGAATAAAAGTTTAAACGGCTCTGAAATGTTTTGTGCTGCAGTGTTTCAAGGACACATTTGGCCACACTGGAGCTGTGAACGCTAATGCATCCTAATGCTTTCCAGCTGCTGTGGAAGAGAAGGCTACAGCAGAAGGTTGACCAACATCGTGTTTCCATCCAAAGATGCGAAATAAACTCTTGCGAATTAAAACATTTGTGAATACAGCACAATTTCCATCCAATGAGTCAAATAGAACAAATCCTCACTTACCAATTAACTGGCACCAAATATCAAAAAGAAAAATGGAATTTTCTGTGGGAAAAGAAACCAATGTGGGCTTTCTTATGTAATAAATGACTTCTGCCTTTAGAAGATGAAGCTAAAATGTAATGAATGTGTGGTGGCTTTTGGAGGTGCAAGACCACTCTTTGGGAGCGCAGCCACTCAAGACAGTTCTGGAAGCTAATAATACTGAACAACTTTGATGACAGACTTTGGGATTTTAAAATGATCAAAACTACATTTTAGATGCTGTGCAATGTGGCCACTGGTTAGTCCATTAATGCCACCCCATCGTATCCATTTTGTTACAACATGATTTGTTAGAACATGATAGTCTCAGGAGAGAATCCCAGACTTCCCAGACACTTCCTCCAGCTCCTCCATGGGGATCCTGAGGTGTTCCCAGGCCAGCCTAGAGACATAGTCCCTCCAGCATGCCTTGGGTCATCCCTGAGGCCTCCTCTCAGTGGGACATGTCTGGAACACTTCCCTAGGTAGGCATCCAGGAGGCATCTGAGCCACCTCAGCTGGCTTCTCTTGATGTGGAGCAGCAGCTCTACTTCAAACTCCTCCCGGGTCACAGAGCTCCTCACCCTATCTATAAGGGTGCGCCCTGCCACCCTGCGAAGGAAACTCATTGCGACCACTGGTATCCGAGATCTTGTCCTTTCGGTCAGGGCCCAAAGCTCATGACCATAGGTGAGAGTAGGAACGTAGACTGACTGGTAAATCGAGAGCCTTGCCTTTTGGCTTAGCTTCTTCTTTACCACAACGGACCGGTACATCGACGACATTACTGCTGCCGCTGCACCAAACCACCTGTCAATCTCACGTTCCATCCTTCCCTCACTCGTGAACAAAACCCCACGATACTTGAACTCCTCCACCTGGGGTAAGAACTTTCCTCTAACCTGGAGATGGCAAGCCACCTTTTTCCGATTGAGCACCATGATTATTTAAGTAATACTAATTATTATTAAGAAATAATTAATCTAAAAATACATATAAGCACATACTCAGACTTCTACTAATTAAATACTCCAAACTCATGGAATTTATAGAGGATGTCAAGAGCAAAGCATGAGCAAGCTGCTATCAAACATACTGATGAACTGAACAAAAGTTTAAGGTTGGTTATCATATGGATACTCTTGTACCACCCTTAAAGGAACATTCCACTTCTTTTGAAAATGCTTATAAATAATATCAAAACAATATTTTGATAATTTTCCTATTTAAAGTTCTTCTGTAGTAACATTGTCTACTAAGACAGATGGAAAATGAAAAGTTGGTATTTTCTAGGCCGATATGGCTAGGAATTATACTTGTATTCCAACATATTAATCAAGGAACTTTGCTGCTGTACTTGGAGCAGTTAAAATTACATTACACAGCACTGTTACCTAGTTACCTCAAGAACTAAGCTCAGAACTAGAAATCTCTGGGTTGCAAAGCTTCTGGGTTTTCCAATGCAATATAACAAGCTTGTCAATTACATCCACTGGACTGTCTAAAAGGACCCTGGCATTGAAGAGTCCGACAAGTAGTGTTAGAATGTCCTACAAGCAGTCATGTGGGACAAGGGTGTGTTTACCGTGCTGACCATCAGTGTAAACCACTCAGACATCACTGTCAAAAACAAGACAAGACTAGATAAACCTGCTTATTGATGTTGCAATCCCAGTGGACCACAACAGCAGGGAAATCAACATCAATAGATCCTGAAACACAAAAACTTGGATAGTTTCAGTTGTGTTGGAAGTTCTGGGATGCAGAAAGAAAGGTTTCTACTATAGGTGGGCATATATTCAATTTTTTAATCTAGATTAATCTGGATTCATTTTGGAATTAATCTAGATTAAAATGGCTCATTTGAATTCTGCTGAAGGCATTCAGAATATGTGTGCTACCCGAATAATAAGTCAGGTGCATCTCCTGTTTCCAAAATGCATCACAAACTGCTTGAGAAACTGTTCTACTATGATAATTGGTGATGAAAATAAATGATGTTCAATGTGTTTACTAACTGTTTATGCAGTTAAACATGAATTTTGAACTGTAGGCCTACATAAGCTCCAAACAGCAATTTTTGATTACCTTAATCCGAGTAAAGTCATAACTGAACTAAACAGAAATGGAATTAAGACATGTGGAGTATGCAGATATTAGTGGCATTATTGAACACCGCAGTCTTTAAGACTTTTCGCCATATTTTCCGACAAGATGCACTCGCGGCTGTCAGTAAAGGACTGCGCGCGCACACACACACAAACACACACATCGCAAAATCTTTCCATTTTCTTTCCATTTGGCATGCGTTATTAAATTCCATAACACTCTCACCAGTCCTTACTCTTTATTTGTGCCTAATACTCCAGTTTGTCATGGCGCATGAATGAAATGTTCATGAGTTAAAGAGAAACTGCCGAACTGCAGTTAGAGTGAGGCATCCTGCTGATTTGATTCAGAAGGGTACTCTTTTGTCAGACGGCTCACCGGTCAGGTATACATCCACGCTAATATATTAAGGTGAAAGTCACTATAGCTTGCGTAGAATAGACCCAGCTCCCAACCCAACTTTGAGAATAGATTAACGCCGATATTTTTTTATCGTGCGATAAGAGTCTCGCGTTAACGCAGCACGTTAACGCCGATAACGGCCCACCACTAGTTTCTACCAATATCTGAAGGAGATCCAAGGGGAGCCAAGGGGCTGCACAGGTTATGCAAAAATACTCTCTGGAGAGGAACACACTGGATGATGACCAAGAGTGTATCCTCCACCAGTCCTACACCACCCAACCTGCTCATAGCTGGGATTGAACCAGCAATTCTTTGTATGAGAGTCGGTTGCTCTAACACGGAGGCTAAAGACCATGGCCTCTAGCGTCTGTCGCTAGAGCACGTTTGGGGCTTAGAAGAGTGAGGTTTACCTGCACAGCACTTTACTAGCTGGCCTCTGTTACACTCACTCACCTACACCTCCACCCCATCCAGGTCATGGCACCAATGTAACCCCTGCTGGTTCTACACCATCCAACGCGCTCAGAGCTGGGATCAAAACAGCGATTCTTTGCATGGAAGTTGGTTGTTCTAACAAGGAGGCTAAAGACAATGGCCTCTAGTGTCTGTCGCTAGATCCCCTTTTCTAGCTAGCCTCTGTTACAAAGAGACTCATCAATAAACAAAAAACCTATATAATTATTTGGGGTATTATCTGTAGTATAATGCTGGGTTAACACTAAATGAAGAATTGAGTATTCCCAAGACTAAGCTACATACAAGTCATTGCAAACGTGAGAATAGAGACAAATTTCCACCAGGTAGGTGGAAGATGTGAAACGCTAGATGGGCTTGCCATGAACATCTTTTTTGAGAATTAAAAAAAATTCAACTTGAGTGAAAAATTTGGCTGATGTGCCCATTCAACATCATGTTAAATGAAAAAGTATGACTGCATCATTGTTGCGGTATGTAGATCTCTATGTAAATATGTAGACGAGATGGATACTCTGTAGTTTAAGTGTCCATCCGAGAAACCCAAGTTAAGTCTCAATCCCTAGCCCCCAAGTAACTTAATCAGTATAGGTCAAGTACACAGATTCAGGCACTGATAAGGACAGTGATGAGTTTGCTTCACTACACATTTGGACACTGACTGTGACATGAGAAGGTTCTTGTTGAACATCAAAACTGGAATTTATAACAGCAGCAGAACTAATATTGTTCAGTTAATAATTGTATGTGTCCGCAATAGTTACATCGCAGGATATGCAATGTTGAGTTATGATTATAGTTGACTTCTTTGACTTGCCTGAGTGCATCTCTCAGATGACTCTGCATGGATGAACTGTATGGATGCATACATACAGATAAATGTGTGTGTGTGTGTGTGTGTGTGTGTGTGTGTGTATGTGTGTGTGTGTGTGTGGGCTTTAATGAAAAAGCACTCAAGACTCATTGGGTCAGGCTTGTTTAGCTCTTCTGACACAGAGTGCCACTTTCATCTGTCTTCTGTACTAATTGGACGCTCTGCTTCAGCACTCATGGCTGGAGGACGCTTATCACACTACACACACATACTTGTATATATGGTTTTTGAAGACTCTCTATAGGTGTGATGTAATTTATACTGAAAAAAAAACTGCTTATATGACCTTACCCTATTATATGACCTCATTCTACCCCTACCCCTAAACTCACAGAAAACTTGTGGCAAATTTAGAATGCCAAAAGACCCTGGTAAGTATGATTTTTAAGGATACAATTACAAGGATTACATGATTACAAGACACAAGGCATGACCTCATAAACCAGCTTAGTATCGTACAACTAGGATCATACCCATGCCATTATACAACTTCATGTCTTCATAACCCATAGGTCTCAAACTCAATTCCCGGAGTGCCGCGCTCTGCACAGTTTTGCCCCAACCCTAATCTAACACAGCTGATCCAAATAATCAAGGTGTTCAAGTCTACTACTAGATCAGCTATGTTTGATTAGGTTAGACCAAAACTGTGCAGAGCTGCGGCCCCCTAGAAATTGATTTTGACACCTATGTCGTAAACCATATAAACAAGCACACACCGGTTTGTTTTTGTCAATTGTGGAGACATTACATAGGTTTCACACACACGCGCGCAGTTTTACCGCTAACATTCATAATCACATTATTTCTGCATTTTCTCAGTTGTTAGCATCACACAGGCACTCTTCAGCATTTGGTTGCTAGCCAATTCTACACTCCCTCCACCATCCTCAACTCCTCCTAGCTCATTGCTTTTATTTGTTTAAAGTATTAGCCAAGTACATAGCAATCAGCCTTGTGTCTCCTGCATTTACATTAACTTACAATCAATTAAAATAGTTTATGAATGCTCTTGGGTTCTGTTCTTTTACCCCCATGGGATGGTGGACTTGCTGCTCCTCTAACTGCTCTGTCCAGCGGGCACATGGAGTTTTTCCCAGAACAGAACCATCCCACCATCAATAACTGCATGCTTAAAGATCCCCTATTATGGGTTTTTGAAAATGAGCTTGCATGCAGTGTGTAACACAACTCTAAGTGAATGAACACATCAAGCTGAGGTTCAAATCTGAAAGTGCACCGTGTTTAAAACTATTGATTCTTTAACGAAGTAGTCGACTCAGAGTTGAATAAATAATAATTAAAATAAATAATTGCTTGAACGCATCGGCATCGATACGGGACATCTACAAATATGAAGTGCCGGTTCTGGTAAAATGTGAATGTGCCTTTCCATTCAGACACTAGAGGAGAGCGGGGGATCACGGGACTGATCATGACACAAAAATGACGATTCAAGATAAAGATAAGGATAAAGATAAAGATTCGGCTGTGGAGAATAAAGGACTAAAGTTCATTTTCACAACAATGCCACAGTAAAGCCAACCTAGAGCTGTGTTTGTTCCTGTCATTTTTCTGAGTTTTGTTACAATAACCTACGTTGCAACGTGGGATTCGTCAGCCGTTTGCTACTAAAGGAAGGCACAGAAGAGACTATTATGTATAGAACTTTGTCAGACTTTGAAAGGGACTGTGTCAGTAACTGTAGCTTGAAAAATATGTAATTGCTCCATGCGGCTTGTAATCACTTATCTATTATAGATTAGTGCTTGTACAGCGCCACCTATAAACATTTGATGAAGTGGCCCCTGAGCTGTGTTTCATGCACATGTACAAAAATTGGCAAACACATCAAACATGCCAATACCAACAAAAAAGTCTCTTGTAGTGAAATCTCAAACCCAACAGGAAGTCAGGTATTTTTAAGTTTCTCTGCGGAAAAAGTGCCGTTTTTGCAATTTTCAGGCGTTGTATTTCAACAAACTCTTGCTATGGATTTTTCCAGATCAACACCAAAATTGGGTATTATTATCTAATGGCGATGTTAAATTGCAAAAATCTAGAGTTTCCGTTGAAGGGCGTGTCCGTGGCGTCCCCACAAGCTTTAATGTTTTGCATGCACACCTATAAAACCCTTATCTTATGATATCTTATCTTATAGATCAGTGCTTGTAATGTATATCTCAGGTTAAATCTTTATGGGGCTATTCACATATTGCGTCCAAAACCATGTTGAAAACGCGACTCGTGCTTCTTCCTTTACCAATTAAATGCGTTTCTGAATTTGCGGTCTTGCATTTGTCTTTGCTATGTCAACCATCAGCTGTACACACGCGGTCAATTTTCAAAATAATTCAACTTTGCCACTGTGTGGATTAATACTGAATGTGTGTCGTTGTTATTACTTGAGGTTATGTTTAAGAGTAGAGTAATATGCTGGCGTTAAACTGCATTGTTTTAATGCATTCCTGCATTGGGTTCTCACATACTCTGCGCTACTTCATTGCCATGTTGGCTGTTTCTTCTGTCTTGTGCTGAACCCAGTCAACCAATCACAACAGACTGGGTTATCAGACCAATCACAGCAGATTAGCCTCACGCAAAGGAGGGGTTTGGGAATAAATAATTAGCTGAACAAATCATATGGGATTCGTTGGGATAGTTAGGTAAAAATTAATGCATATTATAAGACAACCAAAGTATTTTTTTACATATCTTTACCCCAAAACCAAAATATGACCTTTTATAATGCAAAATATGGGATCTTATATAAAAAAAAATGTATAACTTATTTAAGCTTTAGATCTTAAATGTATAAATAAAACAAAAACTATACTTCACAAGAAAATCTTTCAGGTTTCTGCTTTGAAATATCACATATAAATCAACGGGTTACTTTCCATTTCTTTTCAACTGCGAAATGTCTGAGTGAACATTGGTTCCTACACCACACATTCATACATCATAGCTGTAGCTTCCAGTAAAAACACTCAGCTTGTGACCTGTAATCAGAGTTTGGTGAAGGATATTTCCCCGCCGGCCCCACGGCCACCCTGTAGTCGCTGTAGCTGTTGAAAGGGTGGAAGTTGAAGATGAAGATGAGGTTTGCTCTCTCGAATACGATCACCTTGTCACCCTCATGCTTGACACTGACGTAGGCCTGAGGAGAGAGAAGATCAGACAATGCATAAGTGTGTGTGTGTGTGTGTGTGTGTGTGTGTGTGTGTGTGTGTGCTTTCAGTCACACGTGTGCTGCACCTCCTCTGGATGGATATTGCTAAAAATCCTGCAGCTCTTTATGGCCTGTGTGTGAACTCATTGTTAATCTTCCTGACGTTATTAAACCTCTGTGCTGTAAGGTGGAATTTGAGAAATGTCTTATAGAAGATTTCCAGTGCTTTGTAGGTTCAGAATAAGGTTCATTTCAGAAGGGTTAAATAAAGTTTAATAAAAAAAGACAGCAAATAATTAAACTATTATTATTATCATCATCATTATTATTATTATTATTATTATTATTATTATTAATGATGATAATAATAATAATAATAATAATAATAATAATAATAATAATAATAATAATAATAATAATAATAATAATAATAATAAGCATTAGGGATGCCCTGATCAGGATTTTTGTGGCTGATACAGAGTACTGATTCTTTTTCATGGTGATCGGCCGATACAGAATACCAATTCTAATGCTTCAAGCTTTATAATGCATTAAGCACATTTTCCCTCTAAGTATGATACTTGGGTGGAGATTTTGCCTTACCTAAGAGAATAAATTAAGGATGCTGCATATAATCTCTTAAACAGATCTCTTTTACTTGTTTAGTGTGGACATGTCATGACCAGAAGCAGCTTTACAGAAAATAATATAACACTATAAAAATTGGTAATAATAAAAAAAACAAAAAAAAAAAAAAAACAATCCAATATGGAAACATTGAAAATGATGAAAGAAAAATTCAATATTTCATATTTGATGCATATGAAGTTAAAATGCACACCTATAAATCCATTACTTTCTTACTAAATGGAAAAAGGTTTATAAGTGACTGTTTATTGCGATAAGTATATTACAAAAAGTTATATGGTTAACTATTCATAAAAAAATCATTATTTTAAAGTTTTATTTATCTAATAATATCTAATAATCAATAGACTGTACATTGTATCCGGAAAGTATTCATAGCGCTTCACTTTTTCCACACTTTTTTATGTTACAGCCTTATCCCAAAACAGATTAAATTCATTTATTTCCTCAAAATTCTACACACAATACCACATAATGACAATGTGAAAAAAAGATTTTTTTGAAATTGTTGCAAATTTATTACAAATAAAAAAACCTGAAAAATCCCATGTACATAAGTATTCACAGTCAGTTATGAACGACCCTTTTTTTCCTTAGTAATTATATTTCTATAGAAGCTGTTGACATGAAATTGACCCAAATTTTGGAAAAACCCAACAATCCAAAATTTACAAATAAATCACAAATCGCTACAAATTAGTTATGTGTACTAACAATAGAATGACACAAGGAGAAAGTACTGAACTACTGAAATGTATTTAGTACTTTGTATAAAAGGCTTTTTTTAGTAATGACAGCATAAGGGCACCTCTTGTATGGAGAATGGAGTCAGACGCATTGCTCACCCATTGTGTTTCTTTTTTTTTTTTTCAGACTTCAACAAAGTCTAAAAGTGTTGCTGGTTCTGTGGGTCTCGGCTATCAAATCTAATCTTTATTTTCTATTAGATTGAGGTCAGGTGAGTGGCTGGGCCATTCTAGCAGCTTTATTTTCTTTTCTGAAACCAGTTAAGAGTATCCTTGGCAGTGTTTGGGATGATTGTCTTGCTGAAATGTCCACCCTGGATTCATCTTCATTATCTGGTTATGTAGGTGTTGGGACTGAAGCAGCTAATATTCATTTAAAAGGACGAGGGACAGGGGTGCTGAATAACTACTAAGAGATTTCTGTCTGGGCTTTCCATGCCTTTTAACACCTTCCGTTCTTCATGTGTTCAATACCTTTTCCCTGTGACGTTCATTTTATTATACACAATTAAATTTTTAAACTAACTTGTTTGATTTTCTTTGTATGTATAGATTATTCTGGTTGTCACTGACATCTGGTGAAAAATTCAAGACAACAGGTCCTTTAGAAATATGCTTGCTGAGGAAAAAGGGTAAAGTGTTCAATACGTATTTTACCAGCTGTATATAAATTAAGTTGAATGTGAATAACTGAACAAATGAATGAATTAAAATAAAGTGTTGGACTTTTTTTTAAATTTCAACGTTTCAATGTTTTAGACACAATAAATAGGAGAATCACTGGCTCAGATCAGCTTGTTGTTTTTGCAACTGTACAAGTTCAAACAAAATAAATACCAAGTAGCAAGGAGAATATTTTTCACAGGATCCATCCACTGAAGTTTTTTTTTCACCTACTGTAACCAAACACAGAACCTTCAGACTACTCAAACTGCAAACTTTTGAAGTCCAGAATTTTTTTCTCTTCACTAAAGTGGAGAGATGACAGTGTGGAGCAGAAGCGGAGCAGCAGACGACTGTCAGCAGAAGACATTAACACACATTATCAATGTCACTCCAGCACACTGTTTCACTGAGCCAGACCCTGTGCTAAACTGAGAACTGAATATAGAGAAGAAGACAGAAGAGAAATGCTCATACTATAAAGATAACAGACTCAGATGAAGACAGACATAAGAGTTTGCTTTATTCATGATTGATTTGCACATATCAAACCCCGAAATAATTCCTAAGATTCTATCTATCTATCTATCTATCTATCTATCTATCTATCTATCTATCTATCTATCTATCTATCTATCTATCTATCTATCTATCTATCTATCTATCTATCTATCTATCTATCTATCTATCTATCTATCTATCTATCTATCTATCATCAAAAAAATACTATATATTCTTTAAATAAATCAACATCCTATAACAAGTTAGTAACTTGGTAAACATGCTAGAAACATGTTAAATATGTCATACAATGTGCTAGAATATGGTAGGAATACCCTAGCTAGATGTCTTTTTAAATGGGCAAAAACCCACCAAACAAATAAAATGTACTTGTACTGAGTTACACATAAAATCTGACCAAAATTACTTAATTAATTAAAAATCTTATAGCATGTTAGAAAGAAAACAAAGTTGCATTCATGTTTTATGAAATGCTTTCTTATACATGTATGGTTTTAGTTAGATGGGAAAACCAGTACTGGGTTGCGGCTGGAAGGGCATCCACTAGTTGGTGGTTCATTCCGCTGTGTCAACCCCTGATAAATAGGAGCCTAAGCTGATATAAAATAAATGAATGAATGAATGAAGATAGGAAAACAGGCAAACCAGCTAAACACAAATATATATAATATACATTTGTGCTGATATATTCTGCAACAACAGCACTTTTCCAGCCTCTTCACCTGTGCGTATTACTCCACCCACATACAACGACAAGTAGAGGACACTCTACAGTTTGACAAATATTGCTGCTGTTGGACAACATAATGTACTTTAAGGCTTTTTTAGTCTAGAATGTAGTTGTTGCGATTGCAACTATGCAGTTTATTTATAAGAATAGTGCCTATTTTAAATATTTATAACTTCTGAGACAGCGCGTTGGTGGCCATTAGACTGTCATTAAGCAGACCAAAGATGGTGGATGCTGTCCATCTTACAAGATGGAGACAGAGAGCGCATAATAAGCCCTTAGAGGAAGAAAAACCCAGTGTAATTTTAAATTACAGTTGATCAAATCATTATAAAACTGGTGAGTGACTTTCTAAGTCGATCTCTCTTTAGTATGTTGTAGTGATGCATTTATACCATATAATTGTAGTATGTTGAGTGTGAGATATGACTCTCATATCAGGAATGTATGTATTTTGTGTTAGCCACTCTTTGTATAACCCTGAGTTATTTTTTGGTTGACCATCTGTTTCTAATGAGTCACCTGTTTTTTCTACTGCTAACTAGTTCAGTAAAAAGAAAGAAGAAATGCCCGCATGTGTTTAGCGTTTTGCCTTATCGCAAACAACAGTAATCTGGTAGTGTTTGCGCTGCTTTGGCTTTTTCAGGGTTAATTATTGTGATCTCCCGATTACAACAGAGAAATACTGGGAAACGTCTCTAGACTGATGGCATTTCATGTTGTTCAGTCTTATAATCTTAAAATGTGAGCAAGATCACCCGTTTTTTTCATCATTTTAGAAATTACACTAGAGAATCATTCAAATACTAGCTCTAAAGTGAAGTTGGTGAAGTAGCAACAGATTATGCTGTTCTGACGTCAGCTGTAGATGTGAATGAATGGCGGAAGAAAGTAGTTCCTCATACAAAATGATTTTTGACACTCTCCGTGTTTGATTTTCTTTTTTATATACACGATTATGCAATAGTCGAACTGTTGTACAAACACAATATCACACTCGTAGCAGTGCGATATGGCTGTATATCATCATGAGTGGGACACAAATGCACTCGGCCATGCATATACTGTATGTATATATATATATAGCTTTTATTTACATTTAAACAAATTGTGGCAGTCAGAGATAAAATAAATTGTAATCTCTGTGACACTAGAATATCACTGGGTTCCGGCAGCTGCTCCTCTCTTACTGCAACCGTAACATGAGTCTTGCATTTTGGAGGAATTTCCAGTAAATAGTCTAAATCTGAAGGGCTACATTTTCATGGAGCACATGAGTGAGGAGCAATGCTCTTCATTGTCATCATATACTGGCGCCAAACTGCTGCACGGGAGATAATGTGTGTTATGAAGTGCTGGAACTATATCCCTTATGCATTCACATCAGCCTGAGTGTTTAATAGGGTTTCCCATCAACCTGCTTCCTTTCACAGCCAGACGTAAGTATATGAATCAAGTGATCTCAATGGAGGCACCTGAATGTCCTAAAAGCTTACGTACCACAGGCTGTATTTTCCAGGATCTGTGAAAATGGATGAGAAAGTTCTATAGAATCATATTTTATAAACTGGTGAAAAATTGGATTAAAGAAAAAAAAAAATCACATTTATAAGAGGTTTAAACACATCGGCCTGGCAACAGTCTGTGAATATAGCAAGCTTCTTATTGTAAAATGTATTAATTGAATTTTCTATAATCACACTCATCTATATAATCAAATTTTCTAGCATCTCATTCATAAAACCGTCTGCAGAAATACTTTGATTGACATTCTCCATTTGTAAATGTCATTAGTGGGGGAAAGCCCTGCCCATTAGTGACAATCTCTCCCACATCAACATAGAACAGTCTTGTTTTTGAATTTGTCACTATGCTGACACATTTGCATTTGTAGAAATTGTTTAGAAAAGAGCACAATCTCATTTGAATTTAAAGTGACAGTCACCAAAATGGCACAATTAGGATCAAAGCCTTAAAGGGTCAGTTTCAGAGTTTTATAACACATTATTTGCGGGGTATTTTGAGCTTAAACATCACATACCACTCAAGGCACATAAGAGACTTGTTTTATATCCTATAAAAAGAGGCATAATTAGTCCTAAACTAAGTTTTCATAATTTTTCAACATTTGTTATCAATTGAATGTCCATTATGAACACTAGTGATTATAGAATATTAAAATGACAGTAAAATACAAAATAAAACTTGAATAAAATTTGTGAATAAAATGAATAAAATGTGAATACAATTTACTGTATTAATATGATTTAATAAAATGAATTTTAAAAACTTCCAGGCAACGCGTCATGTTAGCATACTAACAATGCGGTTCAACACAGCATAAATATAAATAAAATAATATGTTAACAAGGGCTATATGCCAATGACACACAAAACAATGTGTTAAAGCATATTAGAAACAGCCTAGCAATGTGTTACCACAAAGCAACAAGCGTATTTACATTAGCAACTTTGCTAAAACATGTTAGCTACTTATTAAACATGCTAACTATGTGCTAAAATGGCAAGATTGCTTCTTTAAATAAATTAATCTAAAATTGAAACAAGTATACAACCAAAATGCACATTTGAATTCAAGAAAGCAAACCTAAATTTTAATTTTGCTAAATGAAAAAAAGACACTTAAACTCACCATTTTCGCAAATGTAAAGCTAATTTAGCAGGCTATCAGCTTAAACCAGCTAGGAACAACCATACATCATAGACTGGCTTTTTTCTGGCAGGCAGTTAGTACTTTATTTTCAAGTTTAGAAAATTGGGTCAATGCTAAATTTCTTTTCGATTTCTGGAAAAAAAAATAGTATTTCTAAAAAAAATCTACAAAACTAGAGCACTTGAGCTGCTGCCGTCTAGACAGATTGTATATGACCTGCTGTGTGCAGTAGTGGACATACTGTAAATAATGCATGACTGGCCTTCAGCAAAGAGAGACGGGAAAATGCGAGCAGTAAGAGTTACTGAACAGCTTTTGGTTTGCAGCACAGTGGGCGTCCTGTATGATTGTAGAGGCACGTAAACAGCGTTCGGCTAAAATCACAGCTCTAGTCTTTAGAAGCCTGCTGAGAAAGCACTTCAAATTAGCGGGCGGCCCATGCAGCCATCTTTTCAAGTGAGGTTCCCTGCAGGGTTGGAGGATATCTTCAATGTTCACGATATAGTGGTTGCGATTTCGGCTATGATAGCAAATTATATTGTGATGAAGCTAATAAAGCAACATGGTGAATGCTGTAATGATTTTAATTATGCCATTAGACATCTTTTTGTGATGACTGCTCGTCTCGCAATTTGATTGCAACTTGAATTTTTAGTTTTTATATAACAAATGTCTCCACTACACACACACACACACACACACACACACACACACACACACAAAAGGTGAAGAAACAAATTGTGTGAAATTGCTAGTATATTTCTGAATTTCACTTTGTGGGGTAATATTTGGCTAATAATTCTGACTTACTTTAACTGTATATATATATATATATATATATATATATATATATATATATATATATATATATATATATATATATATATATATATATATATACACACACACACACACACACACACACACACACACACACACACACACACACACACACACACATATATGTGTCCAAATGTTTCTCTTTAAATAATGAAACGCTTTCTGAGTTTGAAAACGATTACGTTTCCTCAAGATATTAAGAACAAGAGTAAGCTATTGTTTATTAAGGAAAGTATATATTTGCAACCTTTTCACTTCAGTGAAACTACACATTTTAAAGTGGCCTTTTATTGTGGCCACCCTAATGCTTTGTTTAAACTGCAAGATGGATCGGCGACAAGGGGTTTCAAACTGCATGACTTTACAATAGGAAGAACCGCCGACAACTTTGTCTAAACTAGGTCTGTGAGGTGGATAGATTATCTCGGCAAAGGCGAAGTGCTCACTAACACAGATTTAGACAAACGTGTGAACAATATTTGAGAAAAATAGGCCTTTTTGTGCACATAGAAAAAGGTTTTAGGGCTTTGAGTTGAGCTCATGAAAAATGGAAACGAGAACAGAAGTATTGCATTTATATTTTGTTGAGTTTATATATCAACTGTACAAATTTTGTATTGTATTGTAAATTTAGTAAATGTTAATATCTAAATTATCATTATTATTATTATCAAGTTTCATATGTGTTACTTCTAGTACTATAATACTTGTATTTAAATTGGTGATTATATGGTATGACTTCCAAATTAAATGGTATTTATGCAGATAAATGTTAAATAATTGCTTTATTTTATTAACTCTATTCATTAGGCAACGGCTTAATATTGCTTATAAGCAACACAGCTTTCTTCTTTCGTGTTTGAAAGAAGAAAAAAAATCTTTTAAACATGATGACAGTCCGGATGTTTGAAACAATGTGGCAAGGTCAAATAAGAGACAGATGAGGTGAAGCAGGTGTAAAATGGACGGTGAGTCACAGGAAGTTAATCCTATTCTGTGAATCATTTACACAGTCTGACATGTAATCTTTGCCAATTCTCTTCATCTGGATGATCACGTTACTGCCAGTCAAACACCCAAGAACACGGAAAAGAAACAAAGAACTCTCTGGGCCACTCTCTGGGTTTCTAAAACTATTAAGAAAAGTTTTAAACTACATAAAATTACGAAACATACAAAAAAAAAAAACTGATTAAAACATACAATTATAGAAGTATATCAGCGATACATATATTAATATGTAATAAATTAAATGGCACTAGTAGTACTTTTATAAAATGCTAATTAATAAACATTTAAAATATTGTAAATTAAAATAAACTTAAACACATTAATACATTAATAATATTTTTATATATAAATTTCCGTCATAAAAGGTATTTAGAAATTCATTCATTCATTTTCTTTTCGGCTTAGTCTCTTTATTAATCTAATTTAGAAATGTATTTAGTAAAAAAAATAACAAAATAAAAAATGCATAATCACATACATTATAATATTAATAAACAAAGTAATAATAATTATTTATAATACATGTCATACTATTACATAAAATATATCTATAATTCACTGTGCTAGTTTCTTACAAAACTCTCTATTATATTTTATTTTGTAAATAAAAAAAAAAAATCTACAAGGGCAACACGGTGGCTCAGTGATTAGCCCTGTCGCCTCACAGCAAGGAGGTCGCTGATTTGAGTTCCGACTGGGCCAGTTGGCATTTCTGGTGGAGTTTGCATGTTCTCCCTGAGGTTCGAAAGGGATTTCTCCGGGTGCTCCGGTTTTACCCACAAGTCCAAAGACATGCGCTATAGGTGAATTGAATAAACTAAATTGGTCGTAGTGTATGTGTGTGAATGTGAGAATGTATGGGTGTTTCCCAGTACTGGGTTGCAGTCTGAAGGGCATCCGCTGCGTAAAACATATTCTGGATAAGTTGGCGGTTCATTCCACTGTGGCAACCCCTGCTATACAGTATGAATAAAGGGACTAAAGGCTGGTTTATACTTCTGCGTCGAGTAATCGCCATGACCCACGGCACATGCCTTGTGCATTGCTGTGCATTTATACTTCGTGCTGTTTATGTTGCTCTGCAATAACACTTCCAAATACGCTAGCTAGCAGTAGGTTTCAATGTTCCTCTGTGTCGAGTTTCTTTGTGGGTGTTTTGTTTTTTTCTGAACGTTACCTTAATGTACAAGTAGCTCAAACTTGCTCATTCTGAAGTGGTAACTGGCAAATGTGCAACAACTTTAATCACAAGGTAAACACAAAACAAAAGTTTTTACCTGGAGCTCCTTTACGCCGCTCTCACCCTGCACTCGTCAGCGAGACCAAGCCGATCAATCACAGAGCTTGCGCTATGCAATGCTGCGATGTGTATTTACATTTTTTAAAAGGTGTGCGGCTTCAGCCTTGGTGAGGGGTATGCAGACCATACGTGTGTGCTTGATGCAGAAGTATAAATCAGACTTAAGCAAAAAGAAAATGAATGAATGAATGAATGAATGAATGAAAAATCTCAAATTATTTACTTAAAAAAATGAAATTATTTACCAGTATATCTGGAATCTTCTACTTGGTTTGGAATGATAAGATTGCATGAAATACATTAAAATAAAATGCATAAGCAAAATGACAAAAACTTGAACTAAAAGTCAATTAAAAGAAAATGAACTAACAAAGTAACAGTAGAATGTACAGGTTATAATTACTTTGTGGGGGAAAAAAGAAATTCTTAACCTAATTTTAAACATCTTCAACAAATAGAACAGTAGTTCCATTTCAAAAGGCCAATTTAGAAAATCAAATGACACACTCTGTGCTGAAGCATTTCAAAAAAGCCTCACGTTTCTCTTAAATCCCCTGCAAGCCTTTGTCCATTACCATTAAAAAGTTTAGCTTTGTCTTTGTTTGTTTGTTCATGAACTGAGTGACAGGTTCAATTATTTCCTGTCCTTCAAAGCTGGGATTTTAGTGACAAAGTTTCTTACATTGATTTTTTAAGACAATCTGCCACTACCTCCAAACTTTCACTTCCCCACAGCCGACAGCAGTAAATCAGTCCATTCACAACCTCAAAGATGCAGAAGCTGCCTTTTTCCCTTTAGGTAACGATTCAAATATGGATCTTCCATATGGTGCGGTGAAAATTTGTTTTTAAAAAGCAACTATGTAATGAGATTGCAGGGCTGCTTAGGGACTGCTTGTTGTTTTAGTGAAACGGCAGATGTTTGCTGATGGAAAGAAGCTTTTATGATGCACGTTTACAGTAAGAGATGGCAGTTTGAGAACATTGGAGATGACAAAAACGTCAACTAAAGGAAGATCAGAAAGCAAGATTTACTGCTAGTGTGAAGACAACACATACACTTGAATACAATTGAAGATGTATGCATAGACATTGCCTATATACTACATAACTGCAGGTTAACTATGTTTATATACAGTCAACGTGAGAATTATTAGCCCTCCTGAATTATTAGCCCCCTGTATATTTATTACTGTATATTTAAGATTTTTTTTCAACACATTTCTAAACATAATAGTTGTAATAACTAATTTCTAATAACTGACTTTAATCTTTGTCATGATGACAGAATATAACATTTTACTACATATTTTTCAAGATAATAGTATTCAGCTTTAAGTGCAATTTAAAGGCTTAACTAGGTTAATAGTGTTGGGTAAGTTACTTTAAAAAAAGTAATAGATTACAAATGACCAACTACTACTGAAAAATCTGTTTACATTACTAATTACCTAATGCAAAAATAAATCAGATTACTAATTACTTTACTTTTAAGTTACTTTAAAAACATATAGGCGAATTACAGGTTTGTAAACATTCAGGATGCGCGCGCATTGAGGTTGCAGAAAAAAACCGGGAGCGCTAGTATTTACAGAGAGGGAATGACATCCGATGCGGTACAGAGTTTATTGTTGTATTAGAGATAAGTTATATTGATTACATATTATATATATTATTAACATAATGCTTTCAGCTCATTACAACAGCATATTATAACACTCAGTGATAAGAACAGCTATTCAGCAAAATTAACATTAAAGTGAGCAGTGTTCGTCTGGCAGATGGATATTGGATAAGATAAAAAAGCCTAGCATCCAGCCCGTAATATACAACTATCTCATTGAAACTCCAAGTGTTTTTACAAGAGAGAACTTAAAGGCCTACAAGTCTTTGGATGCCTACAATTTTGTTCTGTGTGGTCATGTGCAAGAAATAATGCTCCGTGATTACCAGATTCAAAACTTTGTAGTGCTAAAACTAAAAACCGAGGTTCTGCCTAGCCAAAGACACAACTGCATTCTGCAACTGCACCTGTATGGCAGGGTATGTGAACTTAGATTTTTACATTTCATTCTTAGCATTCAGTGTCCGCAGTTTAATTCACTATATTTAACTGTTTTTGTTGAAATCATTGTTCCAATCAAAAATTGAGTAATGTGTATGATTCAGCATAGCGTGAACTTACCTGATATAAAATGAGAACTGCAGAGTCGAGCATTTTTAATTGGGTTCTCACTCCATTCAGCTCTTCTGATGGCTGTTAGCCAAAGACGTCTGCAGTTGGCATTAAAAGCAGTGTGGTGTACAGTAAAATTTAAGTTTTCTGTTTTTGGAAAATTCACTTTTTCCAAATGTGTTTGTCTTTTTTTGTTCAGAAAACTGGATACCTGTAACCATTGACACTCATAGTATGCAAAAGGACTGCATTGTTTGGGTGTTCTGTGTTTGTTTGAGGTAATTAGTCTACCGAAATGTGCATATTGCATACAAAACATGAAGTTGATCAGTCAGTTCTTGTTGTGTGACTAGAGGTTTTCAACTGGTGTGCCTGGAAAATTCGAGCGCACGTAATATGCACTCCGCATATGTGTCCGCAAGCCATGCACCTCTATTAGAAATAACAAACTTGAACGCACAAAAGATGCAATATGTGAAAGGCCCCATAAGCAGCAACGCTTCTCTTCACATTCAAAAGAAACCTTCACTACCAATCCTGCACAAAAAATCCAATTTAGCCTGTTTAGGCTGAGTTGGGCCATCGTGTTTTTAGGTCCCTGTGTCCTTGCTTTCTATTCAAGTGCTTGAACAAGTTGCTGGTTGAGTTAAAAGCAGTCGAAAGTTCTTTAGAGACTGGACATAGACTGCTTTCACAGGAATATTGTTGTTTTCACGCTCAAAGAAATCAAAGTAACGTCTGTATTTCTACTTGAAGAAGTGACCACTCTCGACAGCAACCATTTCAGCTCGCGTTCTCCAGCTATTTAAAAGCGCATGCTTATTAACTGACTTTGCAGTGAAAAAACAAGATTTAAAAGAAGCAACTCCATTGGTTAATTCGGTTAATTAAGCAAGTTAAGGTAATTAGGAAAGTCATTATATAATGATTTGTCCTGTAAACATTCAAAAAATAATATTGCTTAAGGGGCATAATAATATTGACCTCAAAACTGGTTAAACATAAAACTGCTTTTATTCAAGCTGAAAGAAAACAAATTAGAATTTCTTCAAAACAAAAATAATTATAGGAAAAAATGTGAAAAATTATTTGCTTTGTTAAACATCCCTTTGGACATATTTGAAAAAAAAGAAAAGAAAATAATAATAATAATTTCTAATAATTTTGACTTGTACTTTCAAGAAATAAAGGTCCAGGAGCTGACACTGGGGCAGTACCTTTTCAAAAGATACATATTTGTACCCAAACAGTCCACAGTGGTACCTCAAAGGTGCATATTTGGCTACGTTCACACTGCAGCCAAATGTGGCCCGAATCTGATTTTTTCGCCCATATGTGACTCTGGTAATGACAGTGTGAACAGGCCAAACTGCATGGAATCTGATTTTTCAGTTCAGATTTGTGCCACTTTCATATGTAGTACTAAACCGCGGTTGTCATAAATCACAAATGATCAGTGTTTTCTATCACAAGAGACTTATATTAGGTTTCAAATGATGAAATACACATTAGTAGTAGCAGGACAACCCTTTACAGTTCATGAAATACACAATGGTTGTCTCTGAAAAGGGCAATGAGCATATTAAGCATAATCTGACAATGTGCTTCTTACAGTACACGCATTGTGTGCATAATTAGACATTTTGTGCTGTCCGTAACTGTACTTTTGCACATATGGGTCAGTTTAGGACCATGATCTGTTCACATTGCAAATCTGATATGGGCCACATTTATAACAAAAATGTGAACAGCTATGCAAAAAAATCAGATTTGAGCACTAAGCCTCGCAGTGTGAACGTAGCCTTAGTGCCCAAATGTACATAAAAAGTACCTTTGAGGTACCATTGTGTACCCTTCATGTACAAATATGTAACTTTTGAAAAGGTACTGCCCCAATGACAGCTCCTGGACCTTTATTTCTGAGAGTGTATAATACCTTTAACTGTTAAAAGCTATTAGTTACTAGTTAATTAGTTAAATTTATTAGTAATAAAGTTATGGTAACTAATAACCTTAACTTTTCTACATTTTATTGTAATGCAATAATGGGCACTTTTTTTTGGTAAAAAGCGCTATACAAATAAACTTGAATTGAATGAATTGAACTGAAGAAGGAAAGCAAGTGTATGGGTGATTTTCTCTCACCGGTGGAGCAGCCAGCCAGCCGTACTTGTCCTCCGTGCGGTTCATGTCTCGATCAAAAGAGTACAGCTGCCGGTAGCGCAGATGATCCGTGTCCACAAGGTTATACTGCCGGCGGGCGTAATGATAACTCTCATTGTTGCCGATTCGTGGAAAATCCAGCCACTCTGGATGGCCAAACTCATTGCCTACAATTAAACACAACAGAGAAGATTGTTTCTTACACATGAAGAAAACTGAAGAAAACTCTACTGCTGTTACTGCTGACTCTGTTAGTTTTAGAGTCTAATACCAATACGTTATGTTTTCTTGCTGGCTAATTAATCCACTCCAGTTATAAATGTATAAATGTAGTGATGTAAAGAATACCCGTAAATGCCAGTTTTGGTTGCACTTCATATTAAAGTAGCCTTGGATGGGACCTATTATGGCACTTTTTATGATGTAAAATAAGTCGCTGATGTCCCTAGAATGTATATGTGATGTTTCAACCCAAAAATACCAAAAATATTATAACTCTTTGAAACTGTCTCTTTTAGGCTATGATTCTAATTGTGGTGATTGGTGACTGTCACTTTAAATACAAATGAGATCCAAATGAGGGTGGAGCTACAAATGCCTGTGTGTCAGCATAGTGGCAAATTCAAAAATGTTGGGCTTTCCCCCAATGATGACATGTACAAAGGGGGATGTCAATCAAAATATTTCTGCAGACTGTTTTATGAAATGTGATTCTAGAAAATTAAATGAATACATTTTTATTACTAGAAACTAGTTATATTCACAGACTGTTGCCCCGCAACTGTGTTTAAACCAAATAAAAGTGATTGCTGCATAATAGGTCCCCTTTAAAAGTCATGTGAAGTGATCTGAAATGTGCATTTTAAGTTATTTTCATTTTTATTGAAACAGGAGGACATAGAGTAGAGTAGCCCCTCCCTCCTTTTTCAAAAACCACCAATGGCATTTTGTTTAGATCAGAACTGTGCCAGTGAGAGCTGTTGATCTGAAGCGCATCGGACTGCCACATCCAATAATAATAATAATACTGAGTAAGATGTTTCTCCACTTTAAATTCATCTTTCTGTGCATTTCAAATGGGTCCAAAAAGTTTGTGGTCCATTCAAAGCAGGACCATATCTGTGCACTAGAGTGGTTCATGTGCTATTAACATAAAAGCAGACCTTATTCACCCAAAATGAATTCATATTTACACTGTCTGCAGGCCCATAGGTGAAAGAGGTGGTTCTTTTTTTTCAAAACGAGGACCTTTTTGCATTAATTCACCTCATTTAAATCTATTTAATTATGAGATTTAAATACTGCATTTTAGTGACATTTTAAGCACTTTGCACTTTTAAGCACTTTAACATTTTTAGCTGCATTAGCTTGTCGGATGGTTATCATAATCACTTTTCTTAACATTTAGAATAAAGAAATGTTTAAATATTTCATATTTAAAATATAAATTTCTCACATCATATATCATTAGAAAACAAAGAGGAATCTGTTAAAGTTTTAAATTAAAAACTGTTGCCTATTGTCATTTATTAGGCAAATAACAAACTGGCCAGCACATTAAATTTTCCTTAATCAGAATTTGGCCATTTAAATAAAAAATATTTAAAACATTAAAACATAATAATAATAATAATAATAATAATAATAATAATAATAATAATAATAATAATAACAATAATAATAATAACAATAATAATAATAATAATAATAATAATGATAACAATAGAGATAATAGATTCACAA